>RJWJ010024074.1:0-23836 GCA_004363605.1 Indri indri
TCTAAATTTAAATAATTCTTGCTCTCCAGATTTATGAATATTTGATCTTGAGGGGTACACAAATATTTTCCTTCTACAATTCATTATGTTCAAGATATGCTGAATTGACACTGCCTGGTATAACGAAAGGTTATTTCTGTTTGTGGTGTTGTTCCCTGACTTCAGGTAAGAAATGAGTTACACGTAATGGCACATTCGTTTAGAATTTCATGTGCATTTCACTGATGTCAGTAGATTGGCATTAATTATGCTGGAAAACAACATCTGATATATCAGGACGAAAAATCAGTCATGTGGAACAGTACACAGACTCAAGTTTTAGATAAGAATTCTGAATCTTAATTTAGAAAGCCTGATACTCAGGTAGCCCCCGCTGTGTAAACTTTCTGACCTTCAGATTAAGCCTCGGTAATGTTTTACATTTATTCTATAAAGCACTAGAAAGAGAAACAGTGTATGTTTGCTTCCCTGAGGCCTTCATCATTCTCCAGTGTTTTATGGGAAAATTTGTTACAATTTCTGAGCTGCAGAGTCAGAAGTGTGACCAAAAGCTCTGGGTCATATTTTCTTTGTATTAGAGTATATCTGGATTGATCATTTTTTTATGTACGGTATATATCAGAGTGGCACGGAATGTTTTTCCATTATATAAAACTTCCCCTAACAAACACCCCCAGCAATATATATTTTTTAATACCTAACCCAAGCACAACTCACAAAGATAATTTCTTTCAGAGTCTAACAATCTACGAATTGCTCAAAGTGTTGTAGAATTTCTCAGTAAGATAGTATGAAGCTACAGTTCACATTGTACACACACATGTGCATACAGACACACACACCCACATACAACCCCATATACATATAAAATATTAAGCACTCTTTCAACTACTTCACCAATGGATCCCATCACTAGGTTTAAAGAAGCAAGAGAGGCAGGTGGAGACAAGATAAATTTGAGGTTGTCAAGTGAGGAGCAAAGGAGATCAAGAGAGAATATTCTAGAACAGAGGTGATTTGGGAGCCAAAGGGGCAATCCAAAGAAACGTTCAAGACAAGGGGGATCATATGAAAAACTATGCCTAAAAAGAAGAATCTTTGCCTGGGAAAAGAATGAGCAGTTAAGCAAGTCTGAAAGGCTGAATGGAAGGTTCAGGCTTGAGTTCTGTGAAGCACCAATACATAAGGCAGGACCACCTCTGCAAGAGCCTAAGCTTTGCCTGTTGCTAAGGAGGACACTCCTATGACCATGGAGGCAGCCACACACAAGATGATCATTACCACAACCCAAATCTCTACTCTGGAAAAAATGGTTTAGAAAATTGTCATATACTCAATAGACTGGTATGCAGTTATTAAAAATGATACTATTAAACACTTTCCAATTACATAATTGGAAAGTATATATTTTAGTAATAAACAGTATATATTTAATGAACAGTATATATACAAAAGTATATATTTTAGTAATAAACAGAAAAAAACAAGATAGAAAACTGAATAGCAAGAACATAATTCTGCTAAAACCAAAACAAGTCTATATATTAAAAAGAGGACTGATAGAGTATGCTAAAATTTTAATTAAGATGTTGTGAATGCTTGTACTGAATGTTTTTCCTTTTTTATTGTTTTTGTTTTATTGTTGTTTCACTTCCTACATGTGTGCATTTTCCAAATTTGTTCTTATTGCACATAAATTACTTTAATGATGTAAAAGTACAGATAGGCTTTTTTATTTTCTGAGTTACGACGGTAGAATTGTGCTGTCATAAAAAGGGCTCAGAGGCAGGAATCAGAAGACCTGAGTTTGAGTACAAATCTGATGCTGTACCACTGTGTGGATTTAAGCAAGCCACTTGTCCTTTATAATAAGAATCACCATTTATTGACATATTGAATGTGTACTCTATATCAGACACTCCCTTACTTTGCTTATGTTATCTCACCTAATAATCCCACCAATAAAGTACATAGGTCTTGTTCCACTATTTTTTAGACGAGAAAACCGAGACTTAAAGAAATTAAATAATTGCCCAAGATTGCACAGCTAGCAAATGATAGAACCAGGGATAGAACTCAGTATAGACTCTGTGTCTTCTAGTCCTTTCATCTGTACAATTAAGGGTAAGCTGTGATTCTCAAATTTTTCTAATCATAATATGAATTCTCATGAAGGCAAGACTCCATTAGTTTTGCTCACTAATATATCCAAAGCACTTAGGCCAGTGCTTAGCACATGGTAGATACTCAGTAAAGATTTGTTGAATGAAAGTACCTACAGAAGAGATTGAACTCATGAATTTCAGAGTTCTGGAAACAATTCTCATAGTTACCATCTGCGAGCGGGGATTTTTTTTGAAGTCTCATATTTTAACTTAAAACTTTATGTGGACTTTGTATTCAACTTTATAATATCACAGTATGACTCATAACTTAACAACTATTTTTGAATAATTTCACACTATTCAACTGTTAAGTAACTTTAATTTCCTTTCCCTCACCAAATACTAAAGTAAAATTGGTGTTCATGGAAGTTTTGTCATATTTATCCTACAACTTCTGGCTTACCTGGTACCTTGCATACCACCTTGGGTACATAAACCCAGGATAAGGAGCACGTATCTAAATGGCCTCTAATGTTCTCATTAGCTCTAAAAATGCTGTGCTTCCAGAATGGAGCACAATTCATCAGATACAACTGAACTAGTAAGACACAGTGGAACCTCATTGTTCCAGACATAATGATTTTACATCTTTAGCCTCCCCAGCCACCAAGAAGCTTACAGCTGAGTGGACAAGGCTGGAAGCAAAGGTTAGGCAGGAGAAATCCATTTGACTATTCCACCTCCTTCCTCTACAGCCATTCATGTAGGATCTTCAATTTTTATATGAGCCATATTCCATAGGAGCTTAATTATTCTATATGAACCATATTCCAGAGGAAGCAAATTATTCTCCTATTAAATTAATATTTAATTTATACCCTAAATCTTCTGAGTCCTTTTAGTAAACTGGCATATTCTCCTTCCTACACTTTGTCGTCCAGATGATGAAAGTAGAAGAACATCCCCCAACCCCCAGTATTCCTTGGGATTTTCCATTTCCTTTTAATTCTCTTCCACTGGGATGTTTTATTTAGCTGAAAGTGAATGGCACCTTATTTAAGGCTCACCAGAAGATGATGCTGTATGCAGAGGCATTGGGGGGAATGTGCTGCATCTGAGTAAAATGACTGGTCCTCATAGGAATCCTGCCAGGTTAGCATGTCACAACAAAAATGACCACCTGTGGTCAAGAACATCAGCCTTAGGAAATATAACACCAAGGGCTTATTCTCTGCACTCTGCAGGTGCCACAATGCAGATCTACTCAAAATGTGCAATAAGCTGCATTAAACTTTGGTAAACAACAGAGTCTCCACAACAGGGTTTGTGTGGTAACTCCAAGGGCAGAATTAGGAATAAGTCATTGCAGAATCACTTGTCTTTTCAAGAAGGCTTATCAGGCTGAATACAAAAATGTTTACTATAGATATATTGCATGTGATGTTGTGCATCCATTTATAAGAGCTTTTTAAGAAAATGTGCTGTTTATATATGACTCATTCTTTTTTAAACTACAATAGTATAGCAATTACTGTTAGAAAAGTCAGCTATTAAAATACCTGAGTTTAAAAGAAGAAAATCTGCTTCCTATTACTTTCTTTCATTAAACTGAGCTAGATGAATTGTGGCTGTTTAAGTGGAATTGTTTAACAAATTTGTTCTGGAAGAAAAACACTTCAGAAAACACAATAAGAGGTCTTCAAGCCCCATGCTATGGAAAAGAATGCTTGCTAATGTCTTATTTTCCCTCCTGTGACTGAGTAAGCCTGTGATCATTACGAGATGATAATCTATGGAGACAGAGAAACTTTGGTTTTCTGCTCCTTTACTAGTTTTGTGGCCTTAAGAGAATCACTTAATCTTTCTGAAGTCCAGTTTTCCTCTTTTCAAAATAGATTCTTTAAGCGTTAAAAGAGACGATGCATTTATGACACCTGGCATACAGCTGGTGCACAGTAAAGTAATAGGTGACAAGTGGAGTAATAATTGCAATGGCAGCAGTTGTACCCAGAGACAACCTGGGACTCAGGTCAATGCTCTGGTGCTCTTGCAGGTTTTATTCCCTGGTTCTGGGAGCCCACAGGTTTAGAAGATTTCCTATCAACTTTCATTTCTAAATGTACCCTGGACAACTGAAGTTTCCATGCGCACGCAAGGACTCAGGGTCAAGGACAATACCAACCTAATCCAGTTTGTGAGGTTGCCATCATAATGACTCCAGCGCAACTACATGTAATTTATTGCTCACACAGATTTGTTGCTCCTTACACCAGAGGGTAAAGGAAAGGGACCCTTGTCTATCCCGGAAAGGTCTCCTCAGGGCATGAACTTGTCCAGCAAATATTGTTTATGGTGGATCAACTCTTACCTATTACATTTTATTATTTATTCAGATTGTTGTTAAAGTAGGAGTTATTTTAAATGTAAACTCTTCTGATGTGGGCATTTTCTAATACTAAATGCTGAGGAATAAAAACCTGTCTTGTCCAACATAACAAAATGTTTGATATACAGGATAATGTCAAGATAATGTGGCCCTTTTAAAACAAGAACTCAATGTTTAATAGATTGTTATACTTTTCAACCGCATTACTATGCAGCAAAAGCTATTGACTAAAAACATTTCTTTGAAAGAGCATTTCTTTTGTCGGTTTGCCTGCTTTTGCTGTAAGGCTAATTAGCCATGACAATTAGCACAGATGTAGGTCCTAAAAGAAACGGGATTAACTGAAGTGAAACCATGCCATGTCATTGTAATAAAAATGAAACATGAGACACAGCACAGGCAAAATGCTGTACTCCCTCAAGCTTATGACTACCAAATACATCCTTTGACACATGTCAGAGTGATAAACATTTTATGGCCTGGTATATTTTTCTCTTTCATTTTTTAAAAAATTTGCACAAATGGCATTTTAATATAAAAGACAAAAAAATTTACAAATTTTATACATTTCAAAGAAAATATTCAGATGCTATAAAAGAGCTCATAGACAAAAAATCTCCATATGTAAAATTCAAAATTTGCAACAAGAAAATCAATATGGAATCTCATTCTTGGACCATGTGGATATTGCTGTACCACCTTTGAAGCAGATTAGAATTCCTCATCCATAGATGAAATATGTAGATAGACACCAAACATGTGGCAGAAGCATTTCCACACACCAGTTTGTATGGTTTAGTCTATGCTGAAATGATCCACTAAATACATAAAGTACTTGGAATAAGTAACAATTTGTCATTTGGCGGCACTTTGGATATCTGCAGTTCTTTAAAGGGTTTTCCTTGTTTAAATTCTTATATGCTTTGGGGGCTCTTTGAGTTTCGGTTTCTTCAGATTATAGATTTTTCGATTAATGAGCACATTGGATTTTTGAACAGCAAAAGATGGTGCTATACTTGCTGCAAAGGTCATGATCAATACCATGAGAATAAATTCCTTCTTTCTAATCAAGAATTAGGAATGAGTTCATAATTACCTAAGGGCGTCACATTTTATGGATGAGACTAAGCCAGAGAAAGAGGTTAATGCTCGAGGTAGAGCCATTTAATTAATTCTCACCCACCTTGGTACTTTATGTTCATATGATTGTTTTCCTTTTAGTTAAAGATATCCATTGTTCTGTGCTCTGTGGTATTTTCAAAGCTACATAAAAGTAAGAAATTAATTCTACAGTTTGCCTCTAAAGCAAGACAGATGCTTTAAAAAGTACAGTTAACTTCAATATATGCAAATCTTATTTTTCCCAAAGAGAAAAAATTGCTAATGATGTTCTTGTAACTAAAATCTTCTCACCTGCAGAAATTTCATGAAGGATTACTTGATATTCAAAATGAATACAGAATTAGTACAGTCTAAATTGCTTCTTGGGTGTATTATTCTAATGATGGATAAATCCGAGGAAATTTACTGAGAAAATTTCATTCTAAGGGGTTTCAATGATCAGCTTTACGGAGTCATCAATGCTCTAATTACTCAATATATGCACTCATTAACCCTTTTCCCAATTCTATTGGGAATAATCTCTGTCACCAATTTGGTGCATGGTTTCATTGTCTTTGTATGCCTAAAAAGAAGAAAAAGAAAGAAAGAAACATTTCTAGAAACCACTACATTTTGTAGAGATTGTATCAGTTTCAAAAGATAAGACAGAGTTCTGAGAATGATAAAATTTGGGGAATGGGCATCAATATAATGGTACCAGTATAGAGTTTTCATTATCTGCATTTAAAATATATATATTGATAAGACCTTGAAATGCTTGTGGGGTGCTGTGTTTTGTTTTGTTGGTTGGTTGAGATAGTCTGAGCCCATGAAATAAAACTACCAAAATCATCAGCCTGGGTGCCAACAGACAGGGAGTGTATCATTAACCACACACATGACCTGTGCCAGCATTTAACCCCTTAGGGCCCCAGTGTCACTGTGACAAAATGAAACAGGTGAACTAAATGATTCCTAATGTCATTCTTTGTAGCACTGAAAGCTAATAAATATTAGGATTCTTATCAGAAATGTCTTAACATGACAACTAATTTTTCTATGAAGATTTTAAAAGGTAGCTTAAGAAGATAGTCACATACTTGCATATATATTTAAGAAAAGTTTCAACGGCTATGTTAACAGTTAATAGGAGAACGTATTGTGTATGTATTGGAAAAGGAGCTGTGTACTTTGTCTTTTTATTTTATCTTCTTCTGAATGTAAGAATGTTTATACCATGAGCATGTAAATATTGCAATAAAAATAAGTTAAACTAACTTCCATTTTCTAGTTCCACACGTAAGGAGCTTGGAGGTCACCACTCTGTCTTAACAACATGTAAAAAGCTGAACAGACTGAAAAATCAACAACTTTCCTTGAATCTATAGGGGAGTTGAGGACCCAGGCAAACTGCTGCAAGATTGGAGAAACAGACAAGTGAATACAGGGAGTCACGCTTACCAGAGCAGACTCCCAAGCAGAAACTATGGCATGCTCCAGAGTACACAGTCATGTTTCCAAGCTTTTCTTGGCTTCGGACTCACTAATGTTCAACTTAGTGTATACTTCTGTGCCAATCTTTTTGTTCTTTAGCCACCTACAACTTACATTATGAGGGAAAGAGTCATACTAAAAGTCTGTATTTAAAAGAAAAAAGTATTTTCTATACATTTTCTTTTCCATGCCTTCATACTAGACAGGTAACCATAAACTCTACTTATGTGTGGTCCCAAGACTTCAAGTTTTAGAAGGAATGTTGTCACCTTAACCATGGCCCAACACACACACGCATGCGCACACACATACCCATCACCATCACTGTGACCACTGCTACCACTGGGCCAAGGCCATAATTTGGAACACAAAACACCAATTTCTGTTACCCACAAAAAAGCTAAGAAACAGATTGGAAAGAAATTCATTTAACATAATAAACTATGACAAACAAAACATGTTACAAAATATTTGAATAGGATGTTAATGCCATAAACTAAACAAATATATTTAATTTTGGTGTTGGTAATCTAATTTTTTCAATCTAAAAATCTATGGAGTTTTAAGAGGAAGGAAAGAAATTTAAAATTTTATATAAAGGTGAAGGGAACAACTCAACAAAAAGACATAACAATCCTAAATATTTATGTACCTAACACAGGTGTGCCCAGATTCACAAAACAAATTCTACTTGATCTAAGTAAATTGATAAACAGCAGCATTGCAGTAGTCAGGAACTTCAACACCCCACTGACAGAATAGGAGAGATCCTCCAAGCAGAAAATAAGGAAAAAAATGATGGACTTAATTGGAACTCTAGAAAAAAATGGGGCTAATAGACATTTACAGCACATTCTATCCAACAACTACTGAATATCTCTTCTTCTCATCAGCTCATGGAATAATCTCTAAGACTGATCACATCTTAGGCCACAAAACATGTCTCAACAAATTTAAAATAATAGAAATTATACCATGTGTCTTCTCAGACAACAGTGGAATAAAATTATAAATCAATTCCAACAGAAACACTCAACTCTACACAAAGTCATGGAAATTAAACAACCTACTGCTGAGTGATTATTGGGTCAAGTAGAAAATTAAGATGGAAATCAAAAGATTCTTCAAACTAAATGGCAAAGGGAACACAATTTATCAAAATCAGTGGGATTCAGCAAAAGCAGTCATAAGAGGAAAATTTATAACCCTAAATGCCTACATCCAAAAGACAGAAAGATCACAAATCAACAATCTAATGAATTGTCTCAAGGAATTGGAAAAGAAAGAACAAACCAATCCCAAACACAGCACAAGAAAAGAAATAACTAAGGTCAGAGAAGAAGTAAATGAAATCATTAACAAAAGAATTATGCAGAAGATTAATGAAACAAAAAGCTGGTTCTTTGAAAAGATAATGAAAATCAATAGGCCTCACACTAGATTAACCAGAAACAGAAAGGAAAGGACTCTAATAAGCTCAATCAGAAATGAAAAAGGCGATATAACAACTGATACCACAAAATATAAAATATCATTATATCATCTCTGAATACTATAAAAATCTCTATGCATGTAAGCTTGAAAACATTGAGGAAATGGATGAATTCTTGGAAATGCACAACCTCCCTAGGCTCAATCAGGAAGAACTGGAACTCCTAAACAGATCGAGTACAATATCAAGCAACAAAATTAAAGCAGCAATAAAGAAATCTCCCAACCAAAAAAAAGTCCCAGACCAGATGGTTTCACAGCCAAATTTTACCACACCTACAAAGAAGAATTGGTACCTATACTGCAGAAATTATTTCATAACATCAGGAAGGAAAGAAAATCAAATTATCCCCAACTGGTTCTATGAAGCCAATACCACATTGATACCAAAGCCAGGAAGGACACAACAAAAAAAGAAAACTAAAAACCAGTATCTCTTATAAATATAGATGCAAAAATTCTCAATAAAATCCTAGCAAACCGAATTCAGTTGTATATCAAAAAAATAATCCACGTGATCAAGTGGGCTTCATCCCAGCAATGCAAAGATGGTTCAACATACAGAAATCTATAAATGTGATTCACCAACTACATAAATAGAAGCAAAAACAAAGACCATATATTCCTCTCAATAGACACAGAAAAAACATTTGACAAAATTCAGCACCCTTTTACAATAAGAAGTCTCAGAATAATAGGCATAGATAGAACATACCTCAATATTATAAAAGCCATATACAAACCCACAGCCAACATCATACTGAATGGGGAAAAACTAAAAGCATTTCTGCTTAGAACTGGAACCAGACAAGGTTGCCCACTGTCAACACTTCTGTTCAACATATGGCTGGAAGTCCTAGCCAGAGCAATCAGGCAAGAGAAGGAAATCAGGCAAGAGAAGGAAGCAAAAAGCTGATGATATGATCTTGTAACTATAATAGAAAACCCCAAAGATTCTGCCAAGAGACTCCTGGCATTGATAAATAAGTTCAGCAAAGTCTCAGTTTATAAAATCAATGTACACAAATCAGTAGCATTCCTATACACCAACAACAGTCAAGCTGAGAATCAAATCAAATGAAATCAAATCAAAGACTCAATAAAAGTCAAAAAGTCAAAAAAAAAAGTCAAAAAGCTTTTCACAATAGCAACAAAGAAAATAAAATATTCAGGAATATGTTTAACCAAGGAGGTGAAAGAACTCTACATGGAGAACTATAAAACTCTGAAGAAGGAAATCCTAGAGGATGTAAACAAATGGAAAAACATATCATGCTCATGGATTGGCAGATGCAACATTGTTAAAATGTCTATACTAACCAAAGTGATTTACACATTCAATGAAATTCTCATTAACATACAAGTTATTATTTGCAGATGTAGAAAAAATAATTCTATGCTTTGTATGGAACCAGAAAAAGACCCAAAATAGCCAAAGCAACCTTAAGCAAAAAGAGCAAATCAGGAGGTGTCACTTTACCAGACTTCAAGCTATAGAACAAAGTTATAGCAACCAAAACAGCATGGTACTGGCACAAGAACAGAAACATAGACCAATGAACAGAACTGAGAAACCAGATATAAAACCATCCTCATACTGCCATCTGATCTTTGACAAAGCAGACAAAAACATACACTGGGGAAAAGAATTCCTATTCAAAACATGGTACTGGGAAAATTGGATAGCCACATGTAGAAGACTAAAATAGGATCTGCACCCCTCGCCACTCACAAAAATTAATGCACAATGGATATCATATTTAAACCTAAGGCATGAAACTATAAGAATTCTGGAAGAAGAGATTGGAAAAACTCTTATAGATACCAGCCTAGGCAAAGAATTTATGAAGAAAACCCTAAGGCAATCAGGGCAGCAACAAAAATAAATAAATGGGACCTGATCAAATTAATAAGCTTCTGAAAGGCCAAGGAAACTATCATCAGAGAGAATAGACAACCTACAGAATGGGAGAAAATATTTGCTTTCTACACTTCTGATAAACTGCTGATAATAAGAATCTATGTAGAACTTAAGCAAATCAACAAGAAAAAATCAAACAACCCCCATCAACAAATAGACAAAGGACATGAACAGAAATTTTTCAAAAGAAGACAGAATAATGGCCAGCAAAAATATTTTAAAAATGCTCAACATCTCTAATCATTAGGGAAATGCAAATCAAAATCGCAATGATTAGGGGAATGAAGGGGTAAATCCACAACTAAAGGACACGGGGAGCACGGTAGGGGGAAAGGGCATGGCTTTAACCCACACTTGGGTGAGGCAAAGACACAAAGTGTAACCATAATGTTTGTACCCTCAGAATACCCTGGAATTAAAAAAATAAAATAAATAAATAAAAATTGGAAAAAAAAATCACAATGAGATATCACCTAACTCCAGGGAGAATGGCTTTTACAAAAAGTCCCAAAATGACAAATGCTGGTGTGGATGTGGAGAGATAGGAACACTCTTACACTGCCGGTGGGACTGCAAATTAGTACAACCCCTGTGGAAAATAATTTGGAGATACCTCGAAGAGCTAAAAATTGAAATACCATTTGATCTAGCAATCCCACTACTAGGCATCTACCCAAAGGAAAAAAATACGTTCTACAATAAAGACACCTACACTTGAATGTTTATGGCAGCACAATTCACAACTGCAAAAATGTGGAAACAACCCAAGTACCCATCAATACATGAGTGGATTAATAAAATGTGGTATATGTATACTATGGAATACTACTCAATTATGAAAACAATGACAATCTGGCAACTCTTATATTATCCTGGATACAGCTTGAGTCCATCCTTTGAAGTGAGATATCACAAGAATGGAAAAATAAGCACCACATGTACTTGGCATCAAATTGGTACCAACTGATCAACACTAAGGTGCTCACATGGTAGTAATATTCATTGGGTGTTGGTCAGGTGGGGGAGTAGGAGTGGGTAAACTCACAACTAATTGATGTGGTGCACACTGTATGTGGGAAGGGCACATCTCTAGCCCTGGCTTGGGTGAGGCAAAGGCATTACTTGTAACCAAAATGTTTGTACTCCCATAACATCCTGAAATAAATTTTAAAAAGCTTCTACACCACGCAGGAAACAATCAATAGAGTGAATAGGCTATCTACAGAATGAAAGAAAATATTTGCATGCTATACATTGGATAAAGGGCTAATAACTAGAATCTACAAGGAACTCAAACAAATGAGCAAGAAAAAAATCAAATAACCCCATTAAAAAGTGGGCAAAAGACATGAACAGAAGCTTCTCAAAAGAAGATAGACCAATAGCCAATAAACATATGAAAAATGCTCACCATCACTAATCATCAGGGAAATGCAAATCAAAACCACAAGGAGATATCACCTAACTCCAATGAGAATGGCTTTTATCAAAAAGTACCAAAACAATAGATGCTGGCATGGATGTGGCAGGAAAGGAACACTTACACACTGTTGGTGGGACTGCAAACTAGTACAAGCTCTATGGAAAGCAGTATGGAGAAATCTCAAAGAACTAAAAGCAGACCTACCATTTGATCCAGTAATCCCACTACTGGGTATTTACCCAAAGAAAAAAAAAGACATTTTATAAAAAAGACACTTGCACCTAAATGTGTATAGCAGCACAATTCACAATCGCAAAGATATGGAATCAATCCAAGTGCCCATCAATACATGAGTGGATTAATAAAATGTGGTATATGTATATCATGGAGTTCTACTCATCCATAAAAAAAAAAATGGTGATCTAATACCTTTTGTAACAACGCGGATGGAACTGGAGACCATTCTTCTAAGTGAAATATCGCAAGAATGGAAAAACAAACACCACATATACTCACCATTAAATTGGAACTAATCAATCAACACTAAGCACACATATGGAAGTAACACTCAACAGAGATCAAGCAGGTGGGATGATGGAGGAGGGGATGGGTAAATTCACACCTAATGATTACAATGCACACTATCTGGGTGATGAACACACTTATAACTTTGACTCAAACTGTACAAAAGAAATTCATGCAACCAAAACATTTGTACCCCCGTAACATTCTGAAATAAAAAAAAAAAAGAAAGCTAAAAGTATCCTGTCCCATCTATACCCCCAATCTGGAATATTTAGTATAGAACCAGCCTTCTTGCTACTATTCTAATCTGTCTCTCCGTCACTTCAACACCCCAGAGAGTCATATTTTACAGGGATTTTGCAGAAAGCCACTAATATTTTTTTTTTAAAATGTGGCATGAATTTGACATGAAGAGAATCATGCTTGTCCAAAATCCAGTGGGTACGATGTCCTGCAAAGGGGATGGATTTTCATGGGAGGCAGATCTGGTTCTAGTTCCTGGATCCAGCTTTGAAATTTTAGGCTTATTACTTCTCTAAGCCTCAGTACCTTTAACTGCAAGATATAGTAATTTCACCCCATCTCTCAGAGTGTTATACTGACCATAGGTAATATTAATATATGGGAAAGAACTAGCACATAATAGGGTTTTTTTGATAAATGCTTTGCATATGAATTTGTAGCTCTTAGAGAAGCATTTCCTGGATGTTTTCATTATATAATATTTAATATGATTTAAATCTGTTATATTGTGCTTTAGTTCAGTAGGTCTCATGAGATAGCTAAATGAAACATCATCAGCTTTGTCCTTTTTTTGCTAATTTTCAACTATTTACCCTTTTTATTGTGAATAGCAACTGATAGATTCTTATTTGGTCTCTAAAATCGCCTAAGGAAACAAGAGGATTTGTTTGTAGATACTTCAAAACATAATCAAGATTCTGATAATCTGCTATGCTGGCAACCCTGAGAGAACATAAGGGAAAAAAGGTGATGAATAAGGCATTGTTTCCCTGTTTGATCACATTTTTAACAAAACAGCAAATTTCGACACCGCTTAGCAACTTAAAATTTTTAACAGTTTATATTCATAATAGAAACAGGAAACTATTTCCAGATACCTGGTTTTTTTTTCTTTGTTGAAACAAAGTCTGCATTTCTAACCAGCTACATGGAAATCACATTTAGCCAAACAGCAGGCAAGGAGGCATTAAATAATAAGTGTATTGAGATCATTGCTGAAGTGAGAGTGGCAAAAAAAAAAAGATTTTCCAAGTGTTATGTTGGCCCTTCCCTTGCACCCCCATTCCAGAGATAAATCTCTTACAGGCCAGTTATAAATATATCAGACAGACTTAAGCCTGTTTAAGACAGATGCCTTCTAGAGATGGTCATTATCTGGTTTTAACCATCAGAATAGTGATCTCAACAGAATTCTCGATTTAGGAATCCAAGCAGATTTTGATGACCCTCTAGTCTAGCCACCCATTCCATGCAGAAATTTCTCCTGTAATATGCCCAAATCATCCCAAGGAGGGAGATGCATTAACTTCCTTCCAGGCAACCCATTCTATCCTGCTATGACTCTGAAACTTACATAAAGTTCAGGAAAAGGAGTTACTGAAAATTTTATAATAGAGTGACTTTACTTCACAAAGTCTGGCTACTTGAGGCTTACTTGTATGAGGACATACAGGTAAGAAGCAGACTTCTGGAGCTGAGTTGTGTCCCAGTTAAGGTGCCTGTTGGTGAGGCCTAATGTTGGCAGTGATTCTACCACGAGCAGTTAGTAGGTTCTCTGAAGATGCTGGTTCTGAGCAGACAAGCACGCCAAGGGTGAAAAATGGTTAGGACTTCCAACGGCTCTAAGGTCTCTAAGAGGTGGTTTAGTCTGGTGTTTGAGCCTGGATTTCAAAGGAAAAGAGAGATTCCTTCCCTCTTTCTTTACCCTGCCTAGTCTAGTCAACACCTAATTACCCAATTGGGACGTGATGTTTGTAGAGCGCAATCCTAGACCAACAGGTAAGTGAGACCTGAAGCAAGGCAGACCTCCCCCTAGGTCTCCACTTCACCCTTTATGGGAGGAAGACCCATTTAGGTGCCTTCATCCCCAATAAAGGACAAACTGGGAAACTTGTACAGTGACACAGATTTTCTTGCCTGTTGGCTTCATATTTAAGAAGATTGGTAACTTTATTATTGCCTAGTATACACCCAACATGCATATGAGAATGTATAAGTACATCTTTGGTTGGTTGAGGCTAAGGGCTCGATGAAAATGAAGTGTGACATCAACTGTATTTTTGTCAACTTGAGTAAACATTGTCTATAGGAAGTTCTGCATAACTCTTAAGTAGATTTTGTGTTTTCTCATTGCTAGTATAAGATGGATGATTTCATATGAGTCAGTTTCACGTAGTTGGATTCCAGATTGTTTCTGGGAAAAATTCTGCCTTATAGATCTTGCTGACCTAAATATGATCCAGTTGTAATACCTATCACATAATAGTTATCCAATAAGTGTGCAAATGTTTAACTTAATGAAATCACATTTTTCTTTAAAATACACCTCTAAATATTCCTTGAGGTTGCTTTTTTCAAAATTACTTATTGTCTGTTCTCCTAACTTTTTTTTCCTTGTGTGTTTCACCATAATAACTTGAATTCATTGTAGTGTTCTTCTGCATATCAAAATGCTCTTGTCCTTCAGATCTTGTCATCTTAAATCATCATAAAGAACATACACTTTAAAAACAGGAAATATATATTCTTTTTCTTTTTATAACCCACTAGTTTGGGTAAGACTCTTCTCTTAGAAGATAACAAAACTGATTGGCAGAAGCCCCTTCCCTCATTCCAAGTATATACTTCCAGTGGGGTGTCCCTGTTCTTACATGAATCTACTTCTCGTGGTTGATTTTTCTAAAAATAGGCACTGAATTCCAGCTGGGCTAACTAGAAACTCTTTTCTTGGATTTTTGGTTTTAATACTAGAAAGAGTTTTTGTTCAATGCAAAACTTGGGAAATGTAAACGTGGATATTCCATATGACCAACTTTCCAGCCACAACAATGTCTTGGTCTGAAAGAATAAAGCCAACACACAAAAAGGTAGATAATGGAAATGCAAAGAGAATCCTCAGGGCACTCAAATCCTAGCTGTCATCCTCTATAAGGTCCAGCTAAACCTCCAACATTCCTGTGAATGGTTCATTTCATTCATTGGATAAATATTTAGTGAGCACCCACTATGTGCAAGGCACATTGCTAGATGCCACCTTGATCAAGATGGATATGATCCTTACCCTCACACGGATTAAGAGCCATTAAATCCACTTTCTCCCACCACTGTCACCACTTTTTTTGCTGAAATTAGTTTGAATGACACCCAAAAGAATTCTAACTTATGCTACATTATGAGTTAAACTTCTGTGGACTCATTTGTGAAATTAATCATCATCATTATTTTTTATGACAAAATCTACTTTCCAAACAACTGGGTTACCAACAAATTTCAGATCTTGATTTCTGTTTAAATTGCCTCAAACTTCCCTGAAGAAAACTAGAACACCAACTTCTGACTTGCTAAAGACCTATACAATCTCAAAAATTTGCTTTTATTCTAAAAAAAATCTTGCATTTATGTATAATGTGATGTAATACATAATTTTGCTTCAAGCAATACTATTTTATTTCCCTACACCAACTATTCAGGAAGCTAATATTGAATTTTACCTCTTTTTCCCTACCTGGGCTCTTTTAAAATAAAACATAAAACTGTATGCCTATAGGTAGTATTAGATCACATCTCCAAGGCCCTCCTAGTACTAATGTTTGGAGATGGTAATGATGATGATGATGTCTATTTTAATATACCATAATGTTAGGCAAAGAAAACTGGTTCATCTTCTACAACATGACATTTCCAAACTCAGATACAGGTTAAAATTTCATTAAAATCCCCTTGCCTACAGGACAAATTTTCAACCACTTACCATGGCAGAAAAACTTTCTGGCTAGTCACTGCCTTTCTTTCTGGCCTCTTATCATTCCATTCACCTGTCTTCATCCATTGTCTACATATCACTTTTCAGCTTTACCTTGGCCACTCCAAGCCTATCAGTTTCCACAAACTTGCAGTACTAACGCTTTAACATCCAAGCAAATTGACAGCTGTTACTTCTAACTGCAGTAACACCCCTCTGTTCTTGAAGGCCTGGAGGACTTCCATTCAAATGTCCTTCCTTCTGTGAAACCTTCCATAAGCCATCCCACTGGTACAGCACAAAGAATTAATTTATCCTATTCTAGCATCACTGGACTTTGTTCACAATTCTCATGAAACTTATTCTACTCTATTATCTCTTGTCCTCCCTACTAGGCTGGGACTGCTTGAGGACAAGAACTGTGTTTCATTAATCTTTGTACCACCGTTGAATAACCCAATCTCAGGTACACTGGTACCCACTAATTAGAAAGAAAAAACATGGAGAATTCTAGGTGTGATTCCAGATAAGACAGTATCTGGCTGACTTATGCTATTCTGGATGAAAGCAAGGGGCAAACTAAAATTTAACCAATTGAAATGCAGTGTAGACTTAGAATGTGACAAACTGTCTCTACAGGTCCAGATGGAAATAGAGCCACTATTCTCTCTGACCTAGAACCATAACCATGATCCTGGAAAGGATCTCCATGGTCCTCGAAGAGGTAGCACCTTATAGGAGTTGAAAATATGTACTCTGCAGTCAGATAGTCCAAGTCAATCCTAGCTCTACCATGAAGTATCCCCATGACCTTAGACAAGTTATTTAAGTGTCTATGACTCAGTTCCCTCACCTATATAATGGGTAATATTGGCATCTATCACAGGGTGTTTGGTGAAGACTAATGAAATAATATGTGTACCATGTTTAACATATTGCCTGACACTTGGCAAATACTTAATAGATATTAACTATCATCATCGGCATCAGCAGCATCATATTCATCAAATAGGACAGCCTTTCATTTTATAACGGAATAAATTACATTTTACAGGACCTTTTCTCAGCATTGGCGCTAACATGTTGCAATCATTTAGAACATGCTATAAATTATTTTTAATGACAAGTATTAGATTGCTGATAACTGACTTTTATTTATACAAACTATTTTCATATGGTTCAACTTAATACTAGTTTTTAAATGATTTATTTTTAAAAATATAAATTAAACTACATTAATAATGAAGCCTATACTTATATAATTCTCTCATTCTTTGAT
Source organism: Indri indri (assembly GCA_004363605.1). Classification (NCBI taxonomy): domain Eukaryota; kingdom Metazoa; phylum Chordata; class Mammalia; order Primates; family Indriidae; genus Indri; species Indri indri. The sequence goes on from RJWJ010024074.1 coordinate 17,711, forward strand.
TTCTTATGATAGTGTTTGTTCGCACTGGGCCCCAAATATCAGAATTTGTAAAGCTCCCAAGGTGATCCCAAAGTGGAGATTTCTTACATTTAAGAGAACCACTGCTTTCTGCTTTCTCACATGAGAGGGAAATGAAGGCAGTGGGCAGTCAAATGGCCTTCCAGGAAGCATTATTGGTTGAACCCAGCGTTTCACAATCCTGAGAGCCCATTTGAATCACCTGAGGAAGACTTAAGCAGATTCCAGACCCCGACCCAGACCATGTAAATCATATTGATAATGAAGTATTAAGTTTGTCAACTAGCTCACTTCTAAAACAAACAAAAACATTTTTTGTTCTTTTTGCCACTAATAGTAAGGTGAGGTACTAATGTGCAACTTTACTAGTAAGTTTATTTCATGGTTTCTGTACATTTAAATGTGTTTTTACATATATCTTCAAATCTGTTGGAGACAAGTGGATGAGGCATGTTCAAAATAGTTACAAAGGTAAACTTGCAACAACATCAAAGAAAAAATTAATAAAAATTTTTTTCATCTATGTACAAAAAAGAGCTTATTATTAGGAGGCTACGTAACTTCAGGACCGATCCCGTAAATGCCCAGTGAAAATTACCTCAGTGAGGAGACTGAGAAATATAACCCCATGAGATTTATATGATTATTTATATGGTTATTGGCCTTTAAAATTCTAATTTACTCAAAATTCATTTCAGCATCTAGTTAAACAAAATTATTGCTCCCGAATCCTGGGTAAACCTCATATCTTTCGCTATTACACTGCAGTTTAAAAATTTGGCGTGTTTTTTATGTTGTTTGTTTGTTTGTTTAAATTGGTCTTCATTAAGAAAAATGTGTATATAAAGTAATTTTAAAAGTTCTCCAGAGGTCAAACCTTATCATAGTCAATGCTTACACCTTTTGAAAACTAACCAAGCCTTCAAGAACCCTTCAAACAGTGGCTGGTTTCTGATATTGACAACTATGCAAAACACCATGAAGACTAGAATCTGCAAGCAGGCAGTTTCTATTTTCTTATTGTAATATAACACTTTTCTCCATGCTTTTTATGGTTCTAAACTATCTCCTAATTTAAGCTCAGATGAAGGGGAAGAGTTGAAGGAGTGGGGGAGGGAAGGCAGTAGGTTCTGGCTCACAGTACTTTTAGACAGTAGCAATTAATTTCCTCCACACTTCGATTCAGTCAGAATATTGTTATTACACTTGTTATTGGTCCAACAGGCATTCCATATTAACTTTTGAATGAAGAAAACAGATGTAACTTATTTGTCTGCTAACCTAAATGATATTTAATAATTATTTGAGCATGATACTTACTTTCAAGAGTCTTCAAATTCCATGATTTTAATCACTTGACCAAATTTCTTCGTAGGCACTAGAAGACAATCTGTGGCTTTTTTGGCAGGGAAGGGATTAGCAAAGTAGTTCCCCACATCTCTGAGCTGGCCAAGTACGTGTACTCTATTTACCCATATTAAAAGATGACCTTTTTAATACCTTTTCTTGGCTCGAGAGTTAGGAATCAATAAGCACGTGATCAGAAAAACGTTAGAGGTATAGGGACTGGAATTGAAATGACTGCTATCAGGCAATTCGAAAATAATCAAAGCTAATAATGTCTTAGTTTTCCAATTCTAATGCAACTTTTATTCTCACTGTTTTATGATTAAAATGTTCCTTTGAAACTAAAATTTACTTCCCTCTCTTCACAAGGTAATCAATGACTGCAGTTTTATTTGCAGTCTGCCAAAATTATCCATTTTCATACCACTGATCACCCTCTACGACAGTGACACTTTAATTAATGCTCGATTTTCCATTAAGAACTAAAGGCGAAATATCATGTGTATGTAAGTCAGTAAATAAAACAAAAACAGTATTTTGAAAGATAAAGCAGGAAAATAGAGCATCTCTTTCTGACCTCTGGAAAATGAACCCAGCTCACTCCCGCCAGATAGTACCAGGAGTTCATAAAAACCTTTTTATTTTAGTCAAAATAAAAGTCTAAAAAAACAAAAACAAAAACCTTTTTACATTTGCCTATCATTCCTCAAATTTGTCCAAATTAATTCCCATTCCCTGTTTTGCTACTTCTCACTCTGAGCTTTCCTAGCCCCTCAGTTCCCCCATGGCTCCCACCCCTGGGCCCAGGCACTCACACTCCACCCCTTGCGTTTGACTGCATTCCTCAGGGCTAGGCTTCCACCCAACACTTTTCATCAACTATCCAGTTGGGATTCATTGCTTGGACTCAGAAGACACAACTTCTATCTGTTGTAGAGCCCTGAGTATTGCCACAGTAAAAGAGTGTTCCCCAGCCCCCGGGGACACACAGGTTGAATCACCCCATCCCACTCACTCAAGGTAGGGAAATTGACAGTTGATTATCTTAACTTGTAATGGATCATAATTGCAAAGAACAGGATGACACAGGAGGAAGAAATATGAGCTTAGGGAAGGAAAAAAAAAAACAACACATAGTATTTAACACTGATAAACCCATAATAACAGGTCTAATTTTTACTGTAAATAAAAAGGACATTAAGAATTTGAAGAAGTTGCAGATGCCCTCAGATATTTTAATGTTTTTTTAACATTTTCTGAATCTGTGTTGCATCTGAAAAGAGAAAAGCTATCTCATTAATAGTACTTCTAATATTTTCATTCCCTAATTTTCAACAACTTCCCCAAGCAAAATTGTTATAAGGACTCTGAAAATCCTATTCCTCTTTGCTCAATCTTATTTGTATTATTTTATATCATATTATACTATTTATATTATTTATATTTATAATATATGCAGAATATATAATGAATACCATGTTACCACCTGCCCCTAGCTTAAAGGATTTAACATGGCCATTTGATGCTCCTGTGTGTTCCCAACTGTGCAACCCTCTATGTGCCTCACAATCTTGCCCCCAAGAATTTTGTGTTTATTAATCTCATACTTCTCTTTGTGGTTTTATTACCTATGGTTGTACCATGATAATGTAGTAAAAGGTTTTAAGCAATCCAAATGTCCACTAACAATTGGTGTATTGCTTAAAATGTTTTGCAATTACAACCATTGCTGAAATAACGGTTCACATGTGCAAGAATCTCTTAGGCATATGCCTAGGGGTAGAAGTGTTAGGTCATGAGAATAACACAAATCTTAAAATTTATAAGGTAATGACAAATGGTTTTCCAAAGGGATTTTACTAACATATTCTATCTGTCAATTACTGAGAGAGATGTGTCAAAATCATAAGTTAGAACAATAACTTATGATAGTAGATTTGAGAATTTCTCTATAGTTTTGTTGTGTGTGTGTGTGTGCGTGTGTGTCTTTAAGTTCATGATATCGAGCTATTAAAATTTCCAGAGACTTGAAACTGTATTGTTAAGTAGTAATATTTTATGTCTCTAGTAGTATATTTGATCTGTCTTAAAGTTTATTTGCTGTGATATTAATATAGCTACTTTATCATTCTTTTTGTTAGTATCATCCTTATATCATTTTTTCAACCTTTTACTTCCAACTTTTCATTTCCTTATGTTTCAGGTTTGTCTTGTCAAGAAAGACTGTAAGTAGATGATTTTATATAATCTGAAATACCTGCTTTGCAACTAGAAAAATTAATCAATGTACAATTGCTATTATTTCCTCCTTTCCAATCTTTATTCTTTTAATTTATTCTTAAAATATTTTGTACCCCTATAATATTCTGAAAAAAAACTTTAAAAAAAATTTAAAAATGTAAAAAAATCTAAAATATTTTATATCCTATGTATTAGTTTTTCTTATTTTAAGGACTTTCCAGAAAACCAGCTTTATTCTTTATATTTTGATCATCTGTGTTGTCTTTGTTTTCTATTTCATTTAAATTTTTTGCTCTTATCTCTGATATTTCCATCCTACTTTTTTAGATTAATATTACTACTCTTTTTTAATATCTTAAGTTCTATACTCTGCTCATTAATTTGAACTTTCCTTTTTCTCTAATTTAGGCATTTGAGACTAAAAATTTTTTTCAAAACACTAATTTTATTGTTTCCCATAAGTTTTACCTGAAGTATTTTTATTATCTTTTAATTCTAATTTCTTCTTGATATATGAGTAATTTTAAAAGTTGTTATTTTCACTTCCAAACATTAAAAATATTTTTTACTCATCGTTCTGTCTTTAAGCTCTGACTTAATTGCATTGGGGGCAAAGGTTTTGATTAAAATAATAACTTTGAATTTTAATGGAAACTTGCTTCATTGCCCAGTACCTAATCAATTTTCATAAACATCCTATTTATAAAAGCTTGAACAGAATTATTCTGTAATGTTAGATGGAGAATTCTGAATATGTCCATTAATTCAAGTTTGTACCTGTCTATTATAATCTTGTAAAATGTTTCTTTTTTTTTTTTTTATCTGTTTTTTTCTATAAATAATGGGGGAAAGTATGTTGAAATTTCCCATTGTGATGATGGTGGCTTTGTCAGTTCACATATATTTTGAGGCTATTTTATTATTTGCATATGTATTTAGTATTTTTATATTTTCTTGATGAAAGCAAACTTTTCTCACTGTGATGTGACCTCCTGTATGCACTGGGCTTTTTGCCTTAAAATCTTTCTTTCTAATATTAATATAGCCATACCAGGTTTATTTCATTAGTAATTGCCTGATAAATCTTTTTCTACTCTTTCACTTTCACCCTTTATGTATGCTTATACTTTAAATGTATCTCCTATAAACATTTATCTGAATGGTTCATTTAATCTACAATCTCTGTTATTCAAGTAATGAGTTAAGTCCATTTACATTTATCATAATTATAGACATGTATGAACTTCTTACCATACTTTTTGAAATTTTTGTTTGTCTCACTTGTCTTCTTCCTTTGTTCCTGTATTTTTGCTTTTGTAAAGTGAGGTTTTTTTCTTTTCTTTAATGTATTTTTCCATAAATTGTTTTGGAATTTATATATTCTATTTCTATTCTTCTAGTGGTTACCCTTAACGTTTTACCATGCTTGCTTAATATAATGAAGTCTAACATTAAAATATCCCTATACAATAAAAGATCTTTAAAATACATCAGTATTTATTATCTCCTTTCCCAATTTATACAACATTGTTATCCAGTATATCAGATTTGTCCTTTTAGCTCACAAATTAGGCACTATTATCATTTTATTCATTTTTGGGAGATTGTTGAACAATATTTTTATTTCTGTGATTATTTTTGCTTCTTCTTGAAAATACTCTTGAGATTTTGGAGGTTACATGAGAGAAGATTTCTTGGTATTAGTGTCTTTCTGTTGTTTTTAAACTGCAAATGTCTTTTTTAGAGTATATTTTACATGATTTTTAGTGGTAAAAATAATTTGCATAATTTTTAATTGCTGTCAGCAGGAGTATTATTTAGGGTAACTGGTCCTCAATGCTTGCCAGAAACAGAAAAAGAAGTCATAAAAATATTTAAATATTTGTAAAATAGGACCTACAGAAGTAAATTGGAAAAAAAAAAGACTTTTTTATAATTGTCATCTTTCACATAAAAAGATGATCCACAATTAGTAGAGCTTGTGTTTTGAATTAGAAATATTTATACAGATCTAGCTCAGTTATATGCCCTGTTTTCCAGGTGGCCATTGGCACACAATTCTGAGTTGGAAAAAGAAAAGTATTATCTGGGCCTTGAAACAGAGCCCAAGTAATTGGTCCCGTATGAACACTGAAGCCATAGCCTTGGCTTTCTCAGCGGCATGTGTTGGCCAACTGAGCCAACCAGCAAAATTGGCTATCATTGTCAGGTTATTCCCACTGAAGGAAAAAGGCTGATTTGTATCCCTAACTTCAACTATAATAAAGAGGCATATACCAAAGATGAATAAACAGAATGATAAAGGTAGATGAAAGGACTAAATTAGAAAAGCACATTTTCCTTACCAGAATAAGAAATGACCCAGACAAGGGTCATCAAAACCACTGGGTGAAAAGCATGGAAGTAACAAGATATTCACAAGTCTCTCATATCATGCTATGGTCTACATATTAGATGCAAAGAGAAAACTATACTTTACAATGGAGTGATTTCACACTCAAAACCTTAAATATGCGAACT
>RJWJ010024075.1:0-25186 GCA_004363605.1 Indri indri
GCAGAGAAACCAGCACAGACAATCAGGAATTTTTCACCTACAAAACTGTGAGATAATGTATTTTTTTGTTTTAAGCTATTAAATTGAAAACAAATATATATGTTAAAAGATACACATCACAAAGCAATACCCAAAGATTCTGCAGCATGATAACCCATTCTTGAATACTACCTGAATGTCTAGTATCCTATATTTTAAGTCAGGACATCCTGAACATACGTTTAAGTGCCATAAAATATATGAATCCATTTTTCCTGAAGCAAAAACAATGGACATAAATTTAATATTATATATGTGGAAACAATGGGGAGCTATCAAAATATTTTTAAGTATGAATTCATAAAACCTGACAGCCAAACCAAAAAAAATTCCAACATGATATTACATATGTACAATTTTAATATGCTTAGTACTTACTAAAAGAATAAACTAACCTAAAAATCTTTATATTTTGATGAACAGAATACAGGTGTTCCATTAAAGAGCCCTTAGTAGAAGATTATTGCATTACTAACTCCTTCTTCAATATTGCCAAAATTACACCTTAAATTAAACCTTTGTAGTTGTAGAGTTTTAAACTATGAATTAAGTTGCCAAGATAAAAAATATTCAACTATTGTGAAAGCTTCTTAGAAAAATAATGATTATTACTATCACAATGGAGGAATGTAAGTCTTGGAATTCATCCTCCTCTGCTAGACAAAGGCAGTTCAGAAATGTATTAGGCAGAAAATAGTATTCAAAACTGCTGCTATGTGACATAATTTTGGATCTAAAACAGAAAAAGTATTTTTACTCAATTATTTGCTAGAGGATTTTTCTTCTAGTGAGAAATGTAGCACTAGATGAAATAACATTTACTTTAAAACTTTTCCTACATACAAAATGTTAACCTTTATACTGTAACAATTCTATTTTATATATGGTTATTTTCTGGAGTTCCTTGAACACATCATATTTTGAATTATTATGTGCTTAGGAAGTAACCGCCCCTGATACTGTTTGTATATCTCTATGATAATATTAGATGTTATGTGGTAAATTCTTGTAATGTAGTTTGAAAACAATGAATTTAAATCTGATATAATATCTCTGTGAGTAAAAGAAGGGCTTTTCCCTAAACTAGTTAGTAATTCTATTGCCAAATCATTCATATAAGAAATTACAAATCCATGATTTCTATCTGAAATCCTCATGAATAAATTTTTTGCCATCAAAATCATTATGGCCATCATATTTTTAAAAAGGGGAAACATGCAGATTCTGTACCTTTTAACACCCTCAGCATAGCCAGGGACACCATCCCAATATAAAACAATTCGTTCATATATAAGTATCCACACTAAGTGGGGTAAATAAAGACTGTATTACCTCCAATCAGTTCAATTCAGGCTTTGATGCCAAATTAATTTGTACCAAACATCCAGAAGAAAAAAAAAAAACCCCTTCAGTTTTAAAAGCATTTTAGTTTTCCTTTTTGTGGTTAAGAGATTATGGATCTGTGTTCCTGGAAAGGCTGTTTTAGAAATGGAAGATGCCAACTCTTTTCTCTTTCTGGATTCTTTTGCCTTGACTTTACCTTTAAGGAAAACAGTTTCTAGTTTGCTTTCTGGTAGAGAGTCACAGCACAAGGGAGTAAAGAGTAGAATTTATGATGCCTGAATCACAAACCAAGTCTAATGTCTTATTACTCTCACATTTGAATTCCCTTTTGTTGATCCTTAACCTTGTAATTTCATGGTCTCACCTCCTAGGAACATTTAAGGAAAATATTTTCCTATGCCCAGTCACAGTGACATGAAACATTAAAATCCGCTAACGTTTTATTGTACATTAATGATTAATAAGAAGGGGAATCTTGGGACAGGTTTTGAAATAATATAATGAAGTAGAACTTTTTCATATTGATTCTTTTTCAATTGCCATACTTGGAGAATTATTGTTTGTCTACATTAAACTGGTCAATTGTTTCTTTTATATTTTCATCACTTACCTTCATAATATACTTTAAATCCATGAGCACTAACTGCGAAATCACTGGTCAAACGTAGTGAGAACACAGATTTGGTACTTGTCACTGGTGGTGGCAGATGGAATCCTGTTAACCTAAAAGCAAATGGAATTAATTGTTAGAGACATAGTCATTTTACCTAGCAGAGTTCAAGGAGGATTAAAAGTCATGTTATCAAAGCCCAAAGCTTTGTGTAAATATATTATGTAAATATTTGTGACATTACGATTAGAATTCACTCTTCAAAAGCAATTACTTTTATGCATGTACATGTAAAGTGTATGCAAATATGCATTTAATTATAGACATGTATATGCAAATTACTATTCATCGTATCTATTACTGTGTCATGTACATAAAAATGTTGATTAATTCTTTGGGAAATGAAAACTTTTGAGAGTATGTGTTTGTGTATATTTTATGCATTAGTTTTAAAAACTGAATATTTTGAAGAAATTTTTGTCAAATGAATTATTTTCCTAATAGTTTAGAATATATAAAAAGAGTGAGAAATATGCAGTTAAATTTAATAATGAAGGAAGAGGGGTCATCTAAATATGAAATCATGAGACTGAATTGCCTACAAATGAGAAGTGATTTTGTTTTATCAGATACCAAAATTTCAGTAAGTTCTATTAAAATAGCTGAAAATTACTTTTATGTTAATATTTCATATATTTACATAATAAATATTTGCCTGGTATTTTTGCCTATAATTTATTACTTATTTCGCTAATCGTATATTGCAAAAAGATATAAGCTTGAATGTATAAGAGGTAATTTATAATTGATACCTTTTTGAAAGCTAAAAAAATTATAAATAAGAAAAAGTGCAGTTATGAAATATAATTTTTCTAAAGGCTAATGAAGATACATAATTTTTAAAATTTTTTATGAATTTCTTTTTATGTTCTTTTCCCATTTTTAATTGTTATACCTTTTTATTGAGATGTAATAATTACATGCAATAGAATTATACTGTTTTTATATACTTGCTATTTTTTGCCCAATATTATATATGTAGGATTAATTCATACTGAAATTACTTTCTATTTTCATTACTATATAACAGCAGTCCTCAAATTTGTCTCAGGTCTGCTTATACTCTAAAAAATTAGAAATTTTATGGAATAGACCTATCAATATTACCCTATTAAATTTAAAACAGAGAAAATTTTAAAATATGCATGTATTACCTGATCTTCAAATAACCAGAGTAAACACATTACATGTTGACATAAATGATATTTTAATAAGAAGTGACATTTTCTGTAGCAATAACAAAAAAATAAGAACACATTGCATTGTATTGTTTTTAATTCTTCTAATGTTTGCCTTGGTAGAAAGCACCCAGTTTCTCATATCTGCTTCTTTATTCAATATTTTGCAATATGTTGTTTTATTTGATGGATATGAAAAACACTTAGCTTCATTTAGGTAGGTAGTTGAAAGTGGGGGGAGTATTCTAATAACTTTCGCAGATAAAAGTGGATACTTTTCCTTTATACTACACAAAACATGACAAGTTAGTTGTAACGTTGAATTCAAAACTATATCAATGGATATTTTATACTCTGTAACATTAAAACCCATTGATCCACCTTGCCCTTATGATAGATCTTTTTTAGCCACGCATTTTTTTTTAACTATCATGTATTGATCATCTGAAAAATGTTGGTTCACAGAGTTGTAGAGATCTTCCAAATGCTTATACATTTTATTACACAATATCAAAACATAACATTTATTTTTATTGCTACTGGTCTCTCAGAAAAATGTTTAAATTGTGGAAGCTGTAAAGAGTACAGTGGTGGATTGAAGTTTTCTAAATTCTTATTTTTATTTTGTAAAACTCAGATTTTATCCTTGAAAATAAATCCTGTCAGTTGTTTTGCATGAAGTGACAAGTCAGAGTCTTTTTTTTTTTGAGAAAACATACATCGAATACTCGAGTGTAAATAGCCATAGTTTATCTGTCAGTCCTTATTTTAAGTAAAATGGGCATTCCATAAAAAGGGGATAATAAACTGACAACTCAAATAATATGTCACTGTTTCCCTTTGAGACGACCCTCATATTTTGGTAGGCACAAGAAGGGATTTGTGCAGTTTCCTTTTTGTCACACTGGTCATTAAAAAAGAAGAGTACCATAGGATCATAGGATGGAGGTTTAGTGAAATAAATGATTATTTTTAGCTTCAACAATGACAGTCTTAAGTAAAACTTGAATTTCTTTTTTTCTTTTTTCCACTGGAAATGTGTGGCAGTAAAGAATACGATGACTAATGCCTACTAGTACTTGGTTGAGGCCACTAATTGAGTTATGCTAATGCACCAGGAGTTTTGCCCACCATTATTTTTGTAACTTGAGGACACATGTCAATATAGTAAAAAAAAAAAAAAAAAGGTGAATAATATCTCAGTATTATCATGAAAATTGTTTTTACCTTGTGGACCCCCTGAAAGTGTTTCAGGAGCTTCAGGGATCCCTGGGCTTTATTTTGAAAGCTGCTTTTGTATAGCAATTAAGTGCATAAATATATCACCATTTGTTTATTCATTCTACTGTTAATGAACATGTGGATATTTATATTACGTTTGTTCAATGTGTTTTCATCAATATATGTGTAAAAGTCCACTCTTACACATTTTTGTAACAGTTTCTCTAGACTGTAGAGTACATAATCCCTTAAAGTTTTAATTTTTCTTCTTCTTACTACATAAACTGCCTGCTGCAAGAGGCATAATAAAATTGTTGTTTAATTTCCTTTTTGATTTCTTCCATGGCCCCTAGTTGGAAGTATATCTCTTAAATTATAAACATATGGTGTAGCTCCAGTTATATTTTGTTGCCAATGTATATCTCATTTGCATCATAGACATTTTCTGCATGAATTTAATCTTCTAAAATGCATTAATATTTGATTCATAAGTCAGATGTCATAAATTTTTATTATAGATGTATTATTTTCCTATTCCTGATCCAAGTTACCAAAACTTAAACAACACCCATTATTACCTCACAGTCATGTAGGTCTGGGCAGAGCATAGCTCAGCTGGTTCTTTGTTTAGAGTCTCACAAGGCTGAAAACAAGGTGTCGGTTGGACTGAATTGCTTTCTGGAGGCTCTGGGGTGTACTGTATCTAATTCCAATTAAAAGCATATAGGGATGTTGCAAGAATTCAGTTCCACGCATTTTGTAGGATTAAGGTCCGTATTTCCTCGCTGGCTACTGATTTGGGGTTATGGTCAGCTTCCAGAGGCTGCCTTCACTCCTTGGCTTATGGCCCCCTTTCCCCTCCTTCATCTTCAGAGCTAGCGATGGCAGTCCAAGGCCTTCCTTTTCTAATCTCTGTCTTCCCCTTCTGCCTCAAGTCCCTGCTGCTACTGCTACTGCTGCCTCTTTTGCCTCCAGCTGAAGAGAGAGCTTTGTTTTAAAGGGTTAAGGTAATTAGATTATGTCCAAAAGGATAATTCAACTACTTCCGTAGTTTAACATCTGTAACCTTAATTTCACCTGCAAAGTCCCTTTTTGCCATGCAATAGAACATATTTGCAGGTTCTGAGGACCCGTTATTCTGGAGCCATTATTCTGCCTATCCATAATGGCTATTCAGCATTACCTAGGCACAGCATTCAATATATAGTTTAGATAAATTTATTATGTTCAAATAGTATCTAGCTGATTGTACTATTAAAATCTTATTGACTACTTAATGAAGGAGATATGCCAAAATCTCCCAATATGATTGTGGATTTTTATATTTTTCCTTGTACTTACGTCCATTTAAGAAAATATTTTGGGGCTACATTATTAGGTGCATACAATTTTATATTATATTTCCTGGTGAAATGAACATTCATCTTTATGAGTTGTCACTTGTTATAATGAATTCATCATAAATTTATATTATTGGATACTAATGTCTACAACTTTCATTTATTAGAATTAGGCTGGAACATCTTTTTACCTTCAACCTTTTGATATCTCAGTGTTTTAGATGTGCCGTTTATGACCAGAATATATTTGGGTTATACCTTTATACATATACAAGACTATAGTGTTAGACTCTATTAAATAATTTTATAATCTTTATCTTTGCATTTATAAATATATTCAACAACCTATAATGTCTATACAGAAGATTACATAAATTAAAAGTATACAAACTGCTGAATTATCATAAATTAAACAGTTTTAGGTCAAGACAAAATATTGCCAGCAAAACTGAAGGCCTGTTTAGGCTCCCTTCCATTCATCACTACCTCGCTTGTCCACAAAGATAACCATTACTCTGACTTCTAACAAAATAAATGAGTTTTGCATGGTCTAAAGCTTTATATACATTAAATTATATAATAAAATTATTCTGCCTGTGGCTTAACTGACTCAGCATTATGTTTGCACCATTACAGCAGTACTATAGAACTTAATGTTCATTGCTATGTGAAGTTCCATTTTATGAATGTATTTTGATTTATGTACCTATTCTACTGTTGGTGGATATTTTTTCCACTTTGATCTTTTAGAAATAGTGGTGCCATAAACATTTGCTACATGTTTTGTAAGCATATGTACATATTTCTATAGAGAATATACCTAGAAATGGAATTGCAGGGTCATGGAGTAAGTAGTAAGCTGTTAAGTAAACAATTTTCTAGTTGTTTTTCAACTTCACTTCTTAATATAAAGATGTAAAAATAAAATAATTTATCATTTTAAATGTTCACATTATTTCTTCACAAAGGAATGAAGAATATTGTCAGGAAAAAAGGACAAATGGTTTTGCAACTCACACATACAAATCCGAAAGCCTATCTATTTCATAATTATATTATTATGACATTACATATGATTTTGTTATGGACAATGGCCTTCCAAAGATGTCCATGCTCTAATCCCTGGAATTTTTGAATATGTCACCTTACATGGCAAAAGGAACTTTGCAGATATAGCTAACACCTGTTTGGTATCTCATTGTCACTGACACATTCATTAAATTGAAACATTAAATGTTTGAAATACAATGTACACAATAACAAAAAAATTATTTTATATACAGTTGCATACTTTTACTCAGATATGTTAAGTAATCCAATATTTTTAGGCAATATTTAGAGCCCTGCTATCATTAAGTAACTCAAGGTAATAGAGAAGGACATTGAGAAGAATTTTTCACTTTTAGCAAAAGCTAGTTTTCTGTAGTTATGTTAATTAATCAACATGTACTGGCGTGTTGTATAATGGGAGATTTGTTTTGTTTGTCATTTTAATAAATGAATGAAGACGATGTATGTTTTTAAATTTATTTTCATATGATAATTGTATCATGAGGGTTTGTGCTAACTTGTTTTACTTTCTCTTGTAATTCATTGCATGATCGATTTGAAAATAAACTCAGTTACAAATCCCACTAGTTTTTTAAATAATACTTCATTTCATAATTTTATATTTATGGATGTTATTTATTAAGCATCTCTCTTTCTCCTTTGGACACTAAGCTTCAAGAAATCAGGGTTTGGGACTCTCTGTTCTACTGCCACTGTTTCCCATAATGCATACTATGTAAGTGACCCTCAGGAAATACCTATTACATTAATGTATTGAAGTGGTAGGGGAATGCTAACACCACCTGAACAATTTCTTTTTCAAACCTAAAAAGAAATGTTTTTCTTGTAGCAGCCTTCTTAAGAATCATAAGAGTGTAAATTTAACTCCAATTGTTAAGGAAATTCAAATAGTTGACATTAGAGACTTTGTTCAGAAAGAATACTTTTTCTCCATGTTAACCTCAAAAGTTAAAGTGGTATCTTATATCTTCTGTGAATCTAGTAAATATATGAAATATCTTTCCAGATATAACTATTGTAATTCTCAAACTTATTTTCAGGTAAAGTTAATATGATTTGTATCTTTAAAATATGAGTTATAAATTTATAATATTTAATTACGTATGCTTTTCACCTGGCCCTAACATGTTTTCTAGGTAATACAGAACCATAATATTTTATAGATAGGCATAATATTTTTCCCGTGGAATCATTTATACATTTAGTTTCTTCCATATATTGTTAAATTATGTTATCAATTAAATTTTATTTGCATTGATGTATGATGAAATGGCATTGCAAATGGCATTTCATGTTTCTTTGAAAAGAGTGCCAGAGTCCAACTGTATTTCACCGACCTGCAGTTGAAGAAATCACAGCTCAGAAATCATCACTATATTGTTTAAATTCAAAGAAGCCGGTAGGCATTGGAGCAAGGCTACAAATTCATAAGTTCAGACTTTAATCCATTTCTTTTTCCACTATGATTTCCCATGAGAGAAACAATTTTTCTATAAAGGGATAATGCACTTCTAATTTATTTTTGTTTCTCCACAATGCCCATAGACGTCTCTTCACAAGTTTTTGGAATAAGTAGTGACATAATTTTACCTACATCATAACTTTATTTAGCTGAGGCTGGTAAAAACTGTATCATCATTATGAAGTCATTGAATTAAAGGTCAGGAAGACAATGGGGAACCATTGTCTTATGGCAGTTTTTGACAAATTTACAGCAAAAATTATCAGTGTTTAGCAAAGATAATTCCTTCCTGGGAAAACTAAATAATATTAGTAAACAAATATATCAAGAGAAATATCCTAAAATCATTCAATTTAAATTTCCTTTACATATTTTAATAAAAATTTAAATTGAGAAAAAGTGTCTAATAAAGAGTTGAAATGCGTTAATTCTGCTAACTAGTGACTTTGTTTTGTGCCGTGACAACAATCACCATTTTCTCTCACCCTAAATTTTACTTTTAAAAATGCAAGTAATCTCAGATTGAAGGACAATCACTTACCTTTAATACATTTAACTTCTTGGAAAAGTCACAGCAATCCCTCTATTTTTCACATTTCACTGTTATTTCATGAATATTTTGTCATGGACCAAGATTGGTTTACCGTCATTTTTCCAGTACATTCTCTTATCTGAGAGAATTGATTTTTTTCCATCTTACATTTAGTAGTTTCTAATTTATAATCCTTCCTCCCCCTTCTCCTTACTCCCACATGTACCTGTAACCACATCTTAGCGTTCTATATTTTACTAGGCAAGAGACTCATGAGGGACTATTTGTTCTACATTTGAAAGATCACAAATTTAGGGCATGTGATGCTGTCACTTTTCACGGTCCCTTTTGGATAAAAACATTCTTGAAGCATCTCCTCTTAAAAAATTTCAGAAATGTTAAATATGTTTCATACTGTAAGGAGTTACAAGGAGAATTAAATAATCAATTTATAACTTTATATCAATGAATAATATGCAAAGTACTAAAATAATTAGTAATTAAATCAAAATTGATAGAAAATTAAATTGCAACAAAGCCATTTAAAAGGTCAATGCAGATGCTTTTTAAATAATAAGTTGTACATTTGAGGAATTTTTTCTAATTGATGGGAATTAACATGCTGTATTATAATTTAATGTGATGGGAATTCTTAAAGCATCAGGGTTAGTGAATAGAATGATAACTGTCTCATTATCTAAACATGTTTATTAACTTTTAATTGTAAGATACTATTTCTGGGAGGCTTTAGAATCAAGAATGACTTGATTCATACCATCTTTAACAACATAATTAAAGGACTTTTAAAATATGTAAAAATGTAAAGTGTCTATCAGCTGATTACAATATTAAACTCTGTTAAAAGAATAAATATAAAAGGCACATTTTAAAATTAAAAAGCTATTAGCATGTTACTGTTTATGATAAGATAGGAGAAAAACAGCCACGGAGGGAGGAAGAAAGAGAGGGAAGAGAAAGAGAGAGGGAGAAAGGACAGTGGAGAGGAAAGAGATTGAAAGAGAGAGAAAGGGGGAAGAGTAGAGAGAGAGCGCACGCTTTATTTAAAAATAAAAGTGGTAACATTACCAAAATACCAGGATTTTGTAAATGTTAAATAAGAGAATTCATGTGGAGTCGTTGTGTATTTTCTGGAACCTAAGAAATAGTCACTAAATTTTAGTTTCATTAGCGATATGACTTACAATCCATTGACCTTTCCTCTGCACCCTGTGTCCTGCTACTGCTAAGATAAATTATATTATAATACCAGCACAATCGCACTGTTTTCTCATTACTCACAGTAAGATTTTTGGATATAAATTACCTTATAATTTTGCTTTGGTTCAACAGTTCTTAAAAGTGATCCAAGGGATACAAGGAATTCTTGGCTGAAGCAATCTATTAGCCTATTTAATTTCAAAATGAACAGGAAAACCACAGGAACGAGCTGATATTTAAAGTAATGGCTGTTCTGTAAAAATAAATCATGCATACTCTGTTGATATTGGGGTACACGAAGCACAGCACAATAATTAATGGTTATGACAAAATGTCAGTAGTAGTAAAATTAAAGGAAAAGGTGGCTATGGCAGCATTTGAATAATTATATCATTTGTTGAAAGTAAATGAACTGCAGCTTCTATACAATATAAAATTCCAGAAAGAAACATCATGTGTGAGAAAGGCAAATTCACTATGTTGGGAACATGTGCTGAGTATAGATCTAGATATGAAAATAGAAATAGATACATACATACACATATGTATAGGGATAGGAATTGAGGTACATATGGATATGATATGAGTATAGGTAGATAGATAGAAATGCAGGCAACCAGCAGTCGTTTCCACTCTTTTCTGTTATCTTCACTTTATTGAAGAGCTTGTAAATCTTGGAACTACGCTTACCAGACTATCTCGCTTTGCCCATAGTGTTCCCTATCAGATTTTGCCAATGAGACCCTTCCATAGGACTTGGTAAATGATAAAAGTGTAAGCTGTTATTATGTCTTGGAAGGTAGGTACATGGGCTTCAGCAGGTGTTAGATGTTTATCCATTGGGTTAACATAATTCTTGTTAAAAATAACCATATGGTTCTGTCACAATTGATCTCATCACTGGTGTTTTCCTGCAATTTCTGTGAATTCTTGATTTCCTGAAAATTAGTGAAGTCTCTCACTGATCTTACACTGTAGGCTTAAACACAGAATTCTTTTTATTCAATATTTTTCTGCTTAAAGTATTCAGGTTTTTCTTTTCTTTCTTTTGTTGCCTGAATCCTGAGACCTGCGCAAAGACTATCAACCAGTATTCCATGGAGAAAAATTTTGTTTTCTTTCAAAAATATAGCTTGAGAATGTCCTCAACTCACTATATCTAGTCACTTATTTCCATAAAACTTATTCTTTACAGTGACTCTGTAGTTTGGTCTTCATGATCAAAATTTTACCCAGGACCCATGCAATTTCTAGAAATTTCTTTCAAAAGTCAACCTTTTCAATTTGTTCTTTTTTGACTGCAAATACTTCAAAACTTCTAAAATGTCTTCTTTTCCTGTTTTTTCCATTGATTTATTGATATTTAGGGCTAAAAGTGACTATAATTCTAAAGGCAGACTAGTTGAACCACTGAGAAAACTAGAAATATAGGGAAATTTTGTTGTGTAATGAATCAATTTCAGACATTTAAATCTATTTTACAATGTCTACACCTTGCATAAACTCCTGCAAATGTTAGTGAATATGTTTTACTAAGGTTTGCGGTTTTTAAGAAGCAGTTGACACAGACAACTGTGAGCTTGTATTCTAGGGCATACAATTGAAAAACATGTATTTTGCTGCTTATTAGCGGTTTGATATTGAGCAAGTTATTATATCCTGATAAACTAGAGATAAAATGAGGTAAATACTAAAAATTATCCCGTAGTTGTGTTGTGAGAATTATGTGGCATGATTCTTGTAAAAAACTTAGCACAGTGCCTGGCACGTGCCGAATATTATTTTTACCATATTATTTTGATAATGGACCCACCCAGGTTCATCTAATTATGAAAAACACATTCAATGATAATTTTTGGCTGGACTACTTTAAGTCCCTGTCTGATTTAAATAAGTTAGTGCAAGTCCATCACCTGAAAAAATGCCTGGAATTTATATCAAGCCTTCAGAAGTGTTTTCTACTATTGCTATCCACTTCTGAGAAAGATGACAGGTCTGAGAATTAAAGAGTTCTTTCACACACCAATCAGAATTTTCTTCTTGAAGCACCCAATTACTGATAATTATAACAAACTTGGAATATTCAGGCCTAATGTAATTTTTCTTCAAGTATATATTATTATGCTCTACCAGGCCGTTTACTATTTTTCAGCCACATTTAAAATTCCTAAGTCTTTTGATCATTTTGGATATACAATTAGTAAAGACTCATCACGTGCTGTTCATTTAAGGTAAATTTAAGTCAAAATTATGACACACAAAGAGATAAGAACATTGATAAAGGTTCTCAATCAGAAAGACACAGAGAGAGAAAGACAGAGAGACAGAGAGAGAGAGAGAAAGACACCTGTGTTTTTTGGAACTTAGAATTCTTGATATTGAGTCAAGTGGTTTCCTCCCATAAGTCCAGCCACCTTTTTTGGGTACATTTCAAAGATATCTCACAGCCAATATTACATACACTTTATCATGTGAATTTTAATATATTTCTTTCTGGGTCCTCTATATTCAGTAAAGAAAAAAAACAAAACACATGGTTCTATAAATACATACTCTGAATTTTCCATATTGATGACTATGTGTTTGATGTACTTATCAAATCCAAATCAACAAGAATTTAACTCAAAATTTATGGTTCCTTCTACTTTCCAGAAAGGTATTAACACAGAATCTCTCAGAACTAGCAAAACCTTAAATTTATACAACTTGTATTATTTATCTATGCATTTAAAACATATGCATATTAAAAGTATGAAATGTCTTTTGTTAATTTTCTCTAGGCATTAAAGGGTTTGCACATACAATCAGTGTCATTACATAATAGATATATGTATAATCTATTTAATTGGTGATGTGTTCCATGATGAAGACAAATCATAATTTGTTTAACCTAAAAAAATTATGGAAATGTTTTGAGATTCTATGCCACTCACCAGTGTTGTACACTTAAATATGTATAAAAAAGAAGTAGTATATCTCACAGAAAACACACAGAACACTGCAATTGGAGATTTTGAATAACGCTTTATGATGCTAATGATTAAAGATGTTTTGATAAAGATACTACACAGTTAAATCAAGATGTTCTAAAATTTAGTAAAGTGGAGATTATTTTTTCAGAATAGTTTTTATTCTGTTTTTAAGTCAATATTGTGTTCACAAAGCTATTATCTAGACGTGATTAAGAAATGACAAATACCCTTACAAGATACGTATAACCATTGCCTCCATTGTGACCAATACCACTTTCTGATACAAATATCACCACTGCCCTTTAGGTGATAATCTCTTCGTGTGTGTGTGTGTGTGTGTGTGTGTGTGTGTGTGTGTGTGTGTGAATCTCCATACAACTGGTGAAAAACATAGCATTTCAAATCTTTTTTCTAATCATTTCAAGTTAAATAAAATTACAATCTGTCTTTATTGGAATACATAGTAAGGAAGATATTAATATGAGAATGGAATGACATAGAACATACTCGTACATGCAGTAATTAATTAGTGAATTCAGACATGATTTATGAACTAATTTAGTTTTATAAGATGATCATTTTTCCTGTCAAATGTTAAATCATTCAGTCAATTAATATGCTATTTTAAAATAATAATCATAGGTCAGATACAAACATTTTACATTGAACAACTGGTTAAAGTTAAATAATGAATTACTTTTTATACTGTTATGAACTATTTTACTCTGTTAAAGCATTATTTTAAATTACCCATTTATATTATCAAGATAAAATAATTGTAAAATTGTCTACAACATTGAAGACGGTTAAGTTCAATAAATGTTAGCAAATATATAATGGTATGACAACTTGATTATTATTTTGGAATAATGTCTTCGTATATTTGAATGTTCTATTTTTCAATATCTTAGGGATTCTTATATGATATTTACTAACATGGGAAATGCCAATTTAATGATATTTTAATAAACTAATAAATATATATTTTAATTTTCATAAAATATGGAAATATGACTTGAAATTGCAATAAATGTTGCAGTGTTATTTATCTGTCTTAAACATAAAAGCCTAGTATATGTGATTTATCCCCATTATTTGTAAGCTAATATTATGGCATTAAAATTTAGTGATTAGAATAAAGTAACTCATCATAATATTTCAATTATTTAACATTCTCATGATAAATATGGAACTCACTGGGAGAATTAAAGAAAATTTTATTTTTGACACTATTTAAGGACAGCCATTAAAAAGCATGTTTCATTGAAAAGTTAATGAAGTTCCTATGTGAGAAGGAAAGCTAAGGTATCCATTAGTCCCACATGGAAGAAATAAAAAACTACTAAATACTTTCTATAAGGCTAATAGCCATGTCTGTTATTTATTTTCTAATTTGGAATTCCCCTGACAGCACTTTGTTGACAATTACACTGGAGAAATTGACAAGAAACCAAGATCGTCATGTACATCTAAGCTGTTTGTTCTCCTACTAGTAGCCACCAAATGTGTCAGGTATTTCTATTGCTTGAGGGGATCCACATAACTGGAATTTGGTTGTAATTTTGATAGACTAGAGGAATCATAGAAATAGTGTAAAGTAAGATGAGAAGGAAAGAAAAGCAATTGAATTTACAAGTTATTGGATTACTAAAAAAGACTACTTTGGCAAGCACAATATTAAATAATCATTTTCATAAGTGCATAAAATAATCTATATTCAAAGATCCTTTTTAAATGGTAAAAATTAGAAAAATTCAATAATGTAATTTTATCATTAGATCAACAAAATTATAGATGAAACAAAACAAAAGCATATTTATAAACTATGTACTGACGGCCATATTTAGAAACTAAATACTGTGAAGTCAAAACTGTTTGTAAATTTAAATCGGACATTATATAGAGGACTATGATTAACTATTTTCATTAGCTCTTGGGAGCAGAGAAAATGATAGACTTAATTTTCACTCTACAGTATTTGCTGATTGTGTAGAGAATTTGGAATATGCTTGTGAATGTGACAAAAATGTAACTTTTGAGATAATGTATAAGATGGCATGCTGTTAAACATAATAGTTATATTAATTGCAGTCACACTTAATATTTAGCTAGTTAAGTTGGAGGTAATATTATAAAATAAACTAATGTGGTAACCACTGAGAATAAAGAGCAGGAAAAGAGAATAGAAAGGTAGGAAAAGAGAGAGAAGATAGATGACAAAAAACCTGCTAAATTTTTATAATAACCAATCAAACAACAACAACAGCAACAACAACAAACGGGGTGGTTGGGATTTTAAAAACAGACTGTTAGAGTGGGCATTTTGTTTTCGAGTCCAATTTAAAAATCTCTGGAAACATACTATCTGTTTGATGTTCCAAAGATAAATCTTTACAACCATGGCACACCTTTACTGTGGCTGAGTGCGTTGTGTACATATGGACAGAAATATAATTTCACTATTTCTACTATGAAATGTAGCTCTGTACATTATAACATGTGTACTCTTACAGGTGAAACATTTTTTATCTTCAGACAACCTGTTACCGGACATCCGTGCCTGTATATCTATCTGATCCCTATTTAGCACAAACTTCATTGTCTAATCAGCACCTCAGACATATGTCTAAAACCTGAATTGGGAGATCAGAAATTTTAAATAGAGAGAAGTTATTATTCTTTATTATTCTTCCTTTCTCTCTTTCTTGCACTTCTTTTGCTTCTGGCAGAAACTGTGGAAGTGAATGCGTTGCTTGGACCATCCCTACTTTATTGGCAGCCGTCTTTCCTTAGTGGTTCTAGTAGTGGCCAGATGATTTCCCCACTATACAGTCAGCATCTGCTATGGCTCCAGTGTGTACTAAGTGCCATTCTCCTCCATGGTAGCAGCATGGTGCTACGTCCTCACTAGAACAGCAGTCACTCTGTTCCGAACTCTGGAAACTCCAATCCCTTTCTCTTTTCCTCTAGCCTTATTTTCTTTCTGTGATAAATAACTTCTCTGGGTGACTTCTTCTTTCCTTTTTGTCTGGTTCCATCTCTTTGATTCTTTCATAGCTAATTCCCTGAATTAAATTCCTTCTATTTGTTTTTTCCAGTTGTATTCTGAAACACAAAAATTAAGGGAGGTGGCTTTTCATAGGTAGAAAATGATTTTCTCATTTATGTTACACAAAAGATGTATGAAGAAAACTACACAATAAATGAAATTAATGGACAAATACTCATTTCTCTCAGTAACTAATAGGTCACTCTCAGTTACAGTTAAGTGAGCATTATCTTGTTGATCATAAAATGGGATCACTGTTTTAGTATTTTTTTGTTTTAAAAAATATATTCCCATATTATATACTATCTCTATTGAAACTAAATTTATGTCTATATACTCCTAAATTAATTCCTAATAATGTTTTGCATCAGAGCTCACTATACTTTCTGAGCCGTTAGATATATCTTACTGCTATAATGTATTAAATTAAATATTATATTAGTACATGCACATGAAAGGCTTAATTTAACTGTAAATAACAAAGATAATCATACTATTTTGAATCACAAATTTAACCATGCTTTCAAAATTAAAATATTTATGTCAACGAAATGATTGTTTGGCTGTTTTTATACTAAATCTTTGGAACTATTTTAATTAATGAAATAATTTTAAATGCTACCAATTAAGTTCTTACTAAGAATCAAGTATTTAACTACATTATCTCATTATCCCCCATACTCCAAATGATGATATATGACTTTATTTTTATTATTCCATTTTGAAAATGAAGAAACCAAAGGCCTAAGAAGAGCAATTACTTTTTAAAAGCCACATCATAAACCACAAAGTCAGAAAGTAAGGCCATTTTCTTTTTGCTCTTCTGTGAATACTCTCAATTAGTTTTGCTAAATTTTTAGTGAGTTGGCCAATTTATCCACATTATTCTGACATCGCAAGCTAGTGTGAGTACTTCAAACTAATTTGTAGAATTGGCAATTAGAAGATCACTTTGTTCTGAGTAACTTCAGTGAGGTGAAAAATCAAATTTAATGATTATTAACAGAAACAGGAAAAGAAGAAATATAGAAAACCCATATTGACTATTATTTTAAGAATTTTGACTGAGAAAGGAATCTGAGTTAAAGTATGATTGACATTCACCTTAATAAAGGACAACCCTGATTACAGACTAGTTTAAGGAGAAAATGATGTGCTAAATAATAACATCATAAGTAATAATACAGAGTCACAGAAGCCAAGACTTCAAAATTATCAGAATTAATGATTATGTAAAACATTTTTGTGTGTGCCATGTTCTGAGCTGATGTTTTACACATTTATTACACAAAACACTTAAAGATGGCCTAATTTTATATTCTCATTCTCCATAAAGCTTAGAGAGGTTAAGTGGTTTGCTCACTGTCTCCTATTTATTTAGTGGAAGAATTAGAATTCAACAGAGATTTTTTTCTGATTTCAAAATACATGTTCTTTCTACTAACTTAACACTATTACCATCAAAATTTAAATATAGAATGAAGATGAAAAGAGAGACATTTGGAATTAAGTATTGGAAGAACAAAATGCCTTCCCATCAAATGACATTAATGCAAAAATAATGGTCTGCCAAAATAAAACTAATACCGGCATAGTAAAAAAATAAAATAATAAATAAATAAATAAATAAACAAACAAATAAATTGCCTAAAGGCAGATCTAAAAGAATTATATACAATAAAGTTAAAAATACTAGAAATAGACAATTTAGTAGCTTGAAAAAGTATGAAAGTTTAAAATAGAATAGTTGGCACTATAGATGTGAGCCACCAGTTCTGGCTAATTTTTCAATTTTGTGGAGATGGGGTTTTGCTATCTGCCCAGGCTGGTCTTAAAATTTTATTTTCATATTAACCTGAAGTAAATCAAGAAGAAGAAACAGATTACCTCATTAAATCCATTTCATAATAAAAAAAATTGTTTTTAAACTTTTCATTAACAAATATTTTATTGAGCATCAATTATGAATTAAGCAAGAATAGAGTAGGCACTCACCATCTAAAGCATTACCCCTATTATTTTAATAATTTCTTATCATCCAAGGGCAGGAGAAGAAAACATCAAAAGAATAGAGGCAGTCTTTGTGTCAGCACCTCCTTTGGAGGTATCAACTAAGCAAGGTAGGGGCTGAAGGAGGATAGCTTAGAGAGACTGAGTTATATGTTTGGCAAAATCCAAATGAGAGAGAAGAGACTAAAAATGCACAAATCAGAGTTCTAGGTCTGGCTATAGATGCAACTTTCAGAAAGGAAAGTAGACAGTAGAGACTGAGGAACAAGAAGGTAAGAAGGAGAGACCCCTGGATGAGCTGTCTGCACACAATGCCTATATCAAAATGTTATGTTCACTGCTTTTTTATATTTGTCAAAGGGAGATAAGAGTGAAAAGAACATTTTTTCTCTGAATATTTTCTTTTTGAATGCATATTAATTGATGTATTATAGTCTGTCAGAGGCAGAAAAATAAGTATTTCATATGGAAAAGAATTCACATGAACTTCTGGCTCACAAGTGCATGGAACCAATTAGTGCTGCTAAAAGTATCAGCCAAAAGCATATTGAGCGTGCACACTTTGGGAAGATGCACCTGTGTGGTGAGAGACACATAATGACCACCTGAGCTTCAACTGACTATCTCAGATATGACTCATGGATTTGTTCTGCATTCTTGTTAAAATCTTATTTTTAATCTAGAATATTTTATAATTTTTAATAACTAATGTCATGATAAAACTAGCATTCTTTTCTTTTCTTTTGTGCCACATGCTTATTTGAAAAATATTTGTGAAATAGTTATGTGTTACATAGCTAAGTGTTACACTGCCATAACAAAAGCATAAACTATGTCTCACTGGCTTAGCAATCAGATAATGGGTGTTGAGAAAACAGGTATCACAGACTAGAAATCTGATCAGAGACACAGCATCTGGTAAAGCATATTTTTGTTTGCAATAACTTTGAAGATATCATTAACCTATTGAGCCTTTAATTCAAGAAAAGGTGACTGAAAAAGCCAGAATGTTAGTGAATATGGGAAAATATTGCCTGCCTATAGAAATATATTACACTATATTTGCCTTTACAAATGTACTATGACATAGAAATACATTACAAAATTAAATGTCAAGCCATTATTCTTATCTCCCATCAAATTAATACACGTGAATAAATATACATGTAACTAAAATGACTTCTGTCATTCCCACATTTCCCTCTAAATTTTATCTTATTTGTGTTAGCTTTACATTCATAGGTGCTCACTTTACCTCCTTCTACTTTCTTCACTTTGCTCCAAATGATACCTTGCTCATTTGGTTTCTTCTTACCTCTGTGACTTCTGCCTTTTACTCTTGGGAAAACAATTAACATTATTCAGATTTAAATAATCTTGAATAATTGCATCCTGTGTATACACTGAACCAAGCCTTCCACTCTGAGATATCTTGCCCTGTATACCATAAAATATATACAAATTTATTTGTATTAGTATTATTCTTAATAGCAAAACTGAAAACAATACAAATGTCTATGTGTTAAAAATAGGTAAAGTGCATTATATTCATGGTTGAAGTGTGGTAAATGCATAATATTAAATTAAAAAAATGAATGAAAGTGAATCAACTATAGCAATAAGCTACAATATGGATGACTCTTAGAAAGATAGTGTTAAGTCAAAAAAGCAAGTCCCAGGGAAGTAAACAGGATGGTATATATTTTATTAATATAAATCTTACAAATTAGGAAAATTAAACATTATGTTGCTTAGGGGTAAGTCATGTGCGACTAAAGTATAGTTTGAAAAATATAAAGAAACAATGGCCACAACATGGGAATGCTTGTTACTAGTGGGGTGAAGTCAGAGTGAGGTAAAGGATTGGATAGGGATGGAACAAAATATACATATTATATAGTACATATTATATGACATAAAATCATATATCATTATGCATAAAATATATTTTAAAACATATTAAAAGAGATTATAGAAAATTTATGTGTTAATGTGAATTGACAAAGAGTTAGTTAATACTAGTATTCCAATATATATGATATGGCAATGGGTTGTTTTATATATTACTTTTTCTTTGGTTGAGTATTTTCTAGTGATCTCATTTCACCCCAAAATAATTTGACTTTTGTAATTAGATAATATTATATATACATTTTATTTATTTCAGAATAATATGGGGGTACAAATGTTTTGGTTACATGGATTGCTTTTGTACTGCTTGAATCAAAGTTATAAGTGTGCCCATCACCCAGATACTGTACATTGTACAAATTAGGTATGATTTCACCCATCCCCTGCCGCACCCTACCTTTATGATTTCCATTGAGTTTTACTTCCATCTGTACACAAGAGTGCTGATCGGATAGTTCCAATTTAGTAGTGAGTACATGTGGTGTTTGTTTTTCCATTCTTATGATACTTCACTTAGGTTGGTCTCCAGTTCTGTCCAGATTGTTGCAAAAGGTATTAATTAATTTTTTATGGCTAAGTAGTACTCCATGATATACATATACCAAATTTTATTAATCTACTCATGAACCGATGGGCGCTTGGGTTGACTCCTCATCTTTGCAATTGTGAATTGTGCTGCTATACATATTCGAGTGCAAATGTCTTTTTGATAAAATGACATTTTTTTTCCTTTGGGTAAATATCCAGGGGTGGGATTCCTGGATCAAATGGCAGGTCTCCTGTTAGTTCTTTGAGGAATCCCCATACTATTTTCCATAGAAGTTGCACTAATTTGCAGTCTCACCAACAGTGTTTAAGTGTTCCTTCCCCTCCACATCCATGCCATCATCTATTGTTTTGGGACTTTTTGATAAAGCCATTCTCACTGGAGTTAGGTGATATCTCATTGTGGTTTTGATTTGCATTTCCCTGATGATTAGTGATGTTGAGCATTTTTTCATATGCTTATTGGTGATTAGTCTATCTTCTTTTGAAAAGCTTCTGTTCACGTCTTTTGCCCATTTTTAAATGGGGTTGTTTGATTTTTTTTCTTGCTGATTTGCTTGAGTTCTTTGTAGATGCTGGTTATTAGCCCTTTATCAGATGTATAGCATGTGAATATTTTCCCCCATTCTGTCAGTTGTCTAGTTGCTCAATTGATTATTTCCTTTACTGTGCAGAAGCTTTTTAATTCAATCAAGTCCAATTTATTTATTTATGTTGTTGCTGGGATTACCCTTGGGGTCTTCTTCATAAATTCTTTACATAGGCTGTTATCTAGAAGAGTTTTCCCAACATTTTTTTCTACAATTCTCATGGTTTCATGTCATAGATTTAAGTCTGTTATCCATCTTGAATTATTTTGTGAGTGATGAGAGATATGGATCCTGTTTCAATCTTCTGCATGTGGCTATCTAATTTTTCCAGCACCATTTGTTGAATAGGGATTCTTTTCCCAAGTGTATTGCCGTTCACTTTGTCAAGGATCAGATGACAGTATAACAGACCCACAGACAATGTCATACTGAGTGGGGGAAAGTTGAAAGCATTCCTACTAAGAACTGGAACAAGACAAGGGTGGCCACTGGCACTACGCATGTTCAACATGGTGTTGGAAGTCCTAGTCAGAGCAATCAGGCAAGAGAAAGAAATTAAGGGTATCAAAATTGGGAAAGAGGAGGTCAAACTATCACTGTTTGCAGATGATATGATCTCATATCTAGAAAACCCTCATGATTCCACCAATGGACTCCTGGAATTGATAAATAAATTCAGCAAAGACTCAGGTTACAAAATCAATGTACACAAGTAAGTAACATTCCTATACACCAATAACAGTCAACCTGAGAGTCAAATCAAAGGCTCAATACCATTCATAATTGCTACAAAGAAAATATAATTCCTAGGAATATACTCAGCTAAGGAGGTGAAAGATCTCTATAAAGAGAACTACGAAACACTGAAGAGAGAAATCACAGACAACACAAACAAATGGAAAAAAAATACCATGCCCATGGATCAGTAGAATCAACATTAAAATACTAACCGAAGTGATTTACAGATTCAATGCAATCCCCTTCAAAATACCAATGTCATTTTTTGGCAGATCTAGAAAAAATAATTCTGCACTTCATTTGGAACCAGAAAAGAGCCTAAATAACCAAAGCAATCTTAAACAAAAGGAACAAATCTAGAGGCATTACTTTGCCAGACTTTAAGCTATACTACAGCAAAGTTATCGTAACCAAAACAGCATGGTGTTAGCACAAAAATAGAGACACAGACAACATTATCTTAAAAAGGAATGAAATGAGGTTAGTTCATAATGTTCTTTAATTACCACAAATATATAGATAGTTGCTGTGGCAAGGGACCGTATTCTACACTTTTTAGTTCTATCTATTAAGCAAAGTCTAACAGATATAACAGGATTATGACATTTTATTTTTACTTTTTGGTACCCTAGAAAGCAGTTTTTAAAACAAACATATACTATAAATACAATTAACTGATATTAATATAGGTTGAGGATAAAAATATTTAATCACTAGTTTGGTACTGATTTTGCAAAGCCCTTATATATTTGGTGTATATATGTATAATATTTTATGAACCTTTCTATTTTCCAAGATTAATTTAGTGCTTTTAAATCTGCATTTAGTGAGAACAATTATTTAGAAAATTATTATGTTTCTTGAATCCTAATTAATTAGTTTTGTCTTTCCAACCCTTAACCCAAATTAGTATAATAGCTTTCAATAAAATCATAATATATTAACAATTTTTAAGAAAGAATTTTGAATTTATATTTAATTGTCATTTTTTACCCTTAAAATATCATTTAAAAACACAACTGAAATATCTTCAATATTTCTGAAAACAAACTGGGTGGCCCAGTGTATAAACATATTTTTATGTTTAGAAATTAGATTATTTTTCCTTATGGGCTCAGTATTTTCCAGATACCTTGATAACATCAAACCTGAAACACCTAAGAAGGAATAGTTACCTTTTACATGATTATTTTTACTAAATATGATGCAATATGCCTTTGGATGCATGTCATGTTTTAACAGCAAATAGATACTTTTTTAAAAAGTGGACCTTGACATAAATGTGATCTCTTTTCTTATATCCTTTAATATTCTTGACCCTTTAATTTAGATTCAGCAAAAGGACTCTATAAAATAAGTGGTCAATAAAAGTTGTCTGATTCTGTAGTTGAGTTGTTTGAGTATTCTAATTCATCACTCCAAAAATAGTATAGTAGAAAAATGTAAATAATTACAACTAATGCTCTATGCTCCAACCTATCTACATTCATTCACACTTCAGTATCTTGAATCCTAATCTTTTGATCTTGGAAAAATTACTGGTATTTATGAAATTTAATTTTCTTACCTGCATAATGAATATATTAGGAAGAATATCTTAAATGATGTTATAACAATTGTATGTAGGTAGCCTGACAGAGTATGTATTCAGAGAATGTTAGTTTTAAACAGATACAGAGTATCCGTATCTTCCCCTAGAGTATCACATACTAATAAATCTAAATGGATTCATAAAGAGTTAATCTAAGATGCCATATCTAAAATTTTTATTTGGGGATTTAGATTAATTTTATGAAATTTTTTATTACTGAAAACATTTATATTTATGAGAACATCAAGTTGCTTTCTGTAAGATAATCAAGTAGGCACTTCGATTATGCCATTTTACAGATGAGAAAATGAATGTTTATTGAGCGTAAGTGACTTTTTACAAGAAATATCTCTAGTCAATTATAACACTATATGTAGTTTGATTTTATGAAATCAGTGCTGTTTTACTGAAAGCAAGCTAATGGAAGTAAACTTTTTTATAGATTTGCTATAAAAGACTGAATAAATATAATCTATATTCAAACTTGCATATTATCGTCTTTGATCTATCTTTTAACCCCAGTTTTAGTGGTTTAATTTAGTCTACTTCTTCTCTAAAAGCCACCTCAATTCTTTTTGGCAACATGCCTAGTATAAACAATAAATAGTTGTGTATCCTCTTGAATCCTTGCCTTAGTCAGATTTGAAAGGGCCTTTTATGTTGACAAAAAGTTTTAGAAATCTCATCTGTCCTTGAGATTTATCCAGTCATTAATGTGAATGTTCCAACGAGAATAACGATATCCAAAGAGAAGAATCATTAACTGCTTAAGGTGCATCAAAATTTTAATTGGCTATTTTTCTAATTCGCTTGCATGCCCATATTGCATATGGTAATCCAACAAGTCTTTTATAAATCATAGCATTCAGTAGGGGGATGCTAACCAAAATATAACATCTTTTCCAGGCTTGTCCATAGAAATATCCATTCCTACATGCAACTTCTGTGTTTTAAGTGGTCAATATTTCTATCTAAGGCTATTACCAAGGTCATAGTTGGACAAACAGTAAAGAAAATTCACTTTGCCAGTTGGTTGGTCCCATTAATATTATAGATAAATATCGTGAACCCAAGTGCCCATTAATACATGAGTGGATGAAGAAAATGTGGTATATACATACCATGGAGTTCTACTCAACCACACAAAACAATGGTGATCTAGCACCTCTTGTATTATCCTGGATAGAGCTGGAGCCTATTCTACTAAGTGAAGTATCACAGGAATGGGAAAACAAGTACCACATATACTCACCATCAAATTGGTATTAACTGATAAACACTTACATGCACATATAGTAGTAACATTCATCGGGTGCCGGGCAGGTAAGAAGGGGGAGGAGGGGATGGGTATATACACACCTAATGGGTGCAGTGTGCACTCTCAGGGGGATGGACACACTTGAAGCTCTGACTTAGGTGGAGCAAAGGCAATATATGTAACCTAAATATTTGTACCCCTGTAATATGCTGAAATAATAAATAAATGAATATATAAATAAATAAGAAAAAATTATAGATAAATAAGAAAAATCTGGTATTTCTTCTCTTAATTTTTGAGCAAACAGTTGTTAATTTTACATATGCCTCACACAAAAACATTCTACCTGTTGTGTCAGGTACTGGAACCTCTGCATTTCCCACACATTTTATTATATAAGCAAATAATGAGGATACAAGGGTTGGTTCCAACTCTGGAATGGGGAA
>RJWJ010024076.1:0-25201 GCA_004363605.1 Indri indri
ACAAACCTCTTTTAATCCTCAAAGTATCTATTTTTTCATGGTTTTTTATAATTCTACCTTACTATAAACAACTATAAGTTTGGAAAATAATTTTATTTCTCTACATTTCTTCAATAGGTATCACTTACATATTCCCACCAATATGTAGGCCATTCTTGTTTTGCTATAGATCCAGCAACGCTCCGTGTGTCCACATTTATTGATATCCCGAAAAGTACAAGAATCTTCTGCTGAAAATTGAAAAGCTAGTGGTCCAGGAATACTCCCTATGAAAAATACAATGACTGTAAATTCTACATGAAAACACTATAGGTCAGGATCAAAATTATTTTCTTCGAAAATTAAGCATGTTTAATATATATATGTATACACACACATACATATATATATATATATGAGATGAATCATAATATAAGCATACTATTTAAAATTATCTAATAATTTACTCAGGATTGATAACCACTGAAAAACAATGTGAGTTTTCAAAACATCTGTATCCCTGTAGATGTAAAACATTTAGTACATTTGCATCTTTTTAGAATGTTGTACATGCTGTTATTTAGATGACATCTCAAAATTTTTGTTGATTTCTGCATAAAAAACTTAGGAGAAAGTATTTAAAACAGAGATATCAAATACTGATTTTTATGAACTCAATATGTCTTCAAAACTATGAAATTTTCAATGACTGAAAAATGAATTTGTCATCTATACATGTGATTTATCAAGATTGAGAAAAATAACTGAAAATGCAAATGCTTTGGTGTGTTTACAGTAGCCCCAATTCAGATGACCCAGAATCAAAGGAACAGCTGTGCTGCCTGAGGGAAACCTCTACATATTCTCAGAGACAACATCTCCTCAGCAATAATGTTATTTTCAACTAAAAGTGATTGAACAGTCACATATAAACACACACACACACACACACACACACACACACACACACACACAAACACTCTGTCTCTTTCTCTCTCTCTCTTTCTCTCTTGCCTCAAAGACACCAGAATCAGGTTCTCAGAGCTAAAAAATATCTCTGATGGTTGACCATCTTCTTGGTCAACAGGAAAGCAAATATAGGAGACCTCTTGCCTCATGACTCTTGATTCCTGCCCATGCTCATTATCTAGATTTCCCCATCTCCATGAATGATTACATTCTTTTTATAGTTGGTCAAAGTGAATATCCTAGGCTACTAATTCACTTTTTCTATTTCCTGCCATCTTTTTCCAATCCATCATGAATCTTTGTAACACTAATTCCAAACATATCTTGGATATGTTGCTTTCTATCTCCACTACAACTCCTAGAATCCAATTTATTATAACTCTTAGACTTTAGCAAAAGTCTCCCTTTTCTTTTCTTCCACATTTATTGCTTATAGGTATTTCTTCCTCCTGCAGCAAAGTTATCTTTTAAACATAGATCAGATAATATCTATCCTCTGCTTAAAATTCTCTAGTGGCAACCCTGCAATATCTAGAGATAGTCTGTATCTGTATCTATCGTCTTATTTTACCCTCTCCCTTTCAAAAATACATCAGCCTCACTGGCTTCCTTTTGCAGGAAACTGCATATGGCACTGGCTGTTTCCTACACTACTTCTTCCATTACCAACCTCTCCTTATCGAGTGGATCATTGTCCAAAACAAAAATATGCTCCAATTTTTCCCATTTCAAAAAGCTAATTTTAATCACACATGTGGATCTAGCTATAGAATGATTTCTCTATCCCACATCAGAGGCACATGCAGATTTTTCTACATTCTTTTACTAAGTCTTTCAGTCTTCAATCAAGTCTAATCACGTTTCCTTACCGCTCCAACATTTTTAATCAACTTCTTGAATCAGCAGCTCTAATATAGTCATAATGTGGATTTGAAATCCAGGTTTTGCTATTCAAGGAAGGCAAAGCAAAGAGTGCATCATCCTCAGCAAAACAAATTTGTTCTTATGAAGAAGACCCAAAAGGCAATCACAGCAACAACAAAAATAAATAAATGGGACCTAAAAAGCTTCTGCACAGCTAAAGCAACTGTCACAAGAACAAACAGATAACCTACAGAATGAGAGAAAATATTTGCATGCTACACATCCAATAAAGGGCTGATAACTAGAATCTATTTAGAACTCAAGAAAAATCAGCAAGAAAAAATCAAACAACCCTATCAAAAAGTGGGCAAAGGACACGAACTGAAACTTTTCAAAAGAAGACAGATTAATGGCCAAGAAACATATGAAAAAAGGCTCAACATCTCTAATCATCAGGGAAATGCAAATCAAAACCACAATGAGATATCACTTCTCTCTAGTGAGAATGGCCTTTATCAAAAAGTCCCAAAACAATAAATGTTGGCGTGGATGCAGAGAGATAGGAACACTCATACACTGCTGGTGGGACTGCAAACTAGTGCAACCTCTGTGGAAAGCAATATGGAGATACCTTAAAGAGGAACAAATAAATCTTTAAAAACATCAGATTTAGTGTCTTTGGTGATTAAAACATTCAAAAGCAGTAGTCTAGGTTAGCGGCTTCCCAAACACACAAGCGGTGTGGAGTACAGTTGCTGTGGTTATACAAGTGTTTTGTATGAATTCACCAAACCACTTGTATGAGATGATGACTACATTTCAGATTAAACAGATTGTCTCTTCTGATCAAATATAATGTAATGTGTTTTTTTGTACGGCAGTTAGGACGAGCTTTGCATTAGGTATTCTCTCTTTACATTAACTATCTCCTAAATTCTGTAAAGCAGCTCCCCCTTTCACTTGCTTTTTGTCATTTAACCATGATTACTTGTAATGCTATATATTAATACATGTGGACACATATACATATCAAAAAGAAACAATTCTATATAATAAAAGATTGCCAAAAATCCATACCAAATATTCTTATAGTCACATAGCTCATACCCAAGGCCAGAGAACGCAGTTTGTCAGGTAAAGTCCTGAAAGCAAATAGCAATGATATCAGCACATCATTATTATCAGCTTTAGAGAATGTATGCTAGGTTCAAGGTTAATTTTTTTTTTCCTGTGCATTAGTTATAAGACGCATCTTTAGCCAGTTGACAGTATTCGATCTGGCCTATTAAAGGACTGCAACTTTTCCCATTTCTCCATATCCTGCCCCTTGCCAACCAATTCCAAAGCTCCTTGCTCTTCCCAAGAGGAAGGATTTTATGGTGCAAATCCTCTGCTTCAGCTTCCTTTTCCTTTGCCAGAAAGACTTAGCACTAGCTTTCATACTTACCTTTCTTCATCCTGTTGTGCATATCCATTGTTTTAAATTTATTTTTTCCTCTGTGAGATCCTCTCTCCACGTTTTTCCACCTTACCCTCTGCCCTGGAAGGCTGACCTAAATGGACTACATCAATAGGTTCTAGTGCCTTCTGACTTCTGATTGGGTTCTAGCAATGGGACATTCTGAGTTAGGGAGGGAGGTGAGGTCAGGGTGTTCATTCTGAGCCTCCCTCCCTGCAATGACCTCAGGCTGACTGGGTCCCACAGGCAAAGCAGTCCTTTTTTCAGGTCTCTCTCTTTCCCATTCTTTTTTTCCCTTTGGGCCTGGGGCGATAACATACCAGAGATATTGCATTATACCTTGGAATTCCTTATACCCTACCCACATTTTAAACAGCCACTTTATTTAACCTTACTCCAAGTATCCTAATTTGAGGGTGCCATTTCTTGTTGGACTTGTGACTATTATACACTGCTGGTGGGACTGCAAACTAGTGCAACCTCTGTGGAAGGCAATACGGAGATACCTTAAAGAGATACAAGTAGAACTACCATTTGATCCAGCAATGCCTTTACTGGGCATCTACCCAAAAGAACAAAAGGCATTCTATGAAAAAGACATCTGCAGTAGAATGTTTATAGAGGCACAATTCAAAATTACAAAGATGTGGAAACAACCCAAGTACCCATCAATACATGAGTGGATTAATAAAACGTGGTATATATATACCATGGAGTACTATTCAGCTACAAGAAACAATGGTGATATAGCGCCTCTTGTATTTTCCTGGATAGAGCTGGAACCCATTCTACTAAGTCAAGTATCCCAAGAATGGAAAAATAAGCACCACACGTACTCACCAGCAAATTGGTTTCACTGATCAACGCCTCAGTGCACATATAGGAATAACATTTATAGGGCGTAGAGCAGATGGGAGCGGGGTGGAGAGGATGGGTATATACATACATAATGAGTGTGATGCGCATTGTCTGGGGAATGGGCCCACTTGAAGCTCTGACTCGGGGTGGAGGCAAGGACAACATAACCTAAACATTTTTACCTCCATAATATGCAGAAATCAAAAAAAAAAAAAAGCTAAGATAAATGAAAAATACCTTTTCCAAACATGAAGAATAAGGATCCCAGTATTTCCTATTGATCAAAGCAAGTATTTGTTTAAAAAAGAAAAATAATTAATAATAGTATGTATCAGTAGTTTGTAAAGTAAATTAAAAGATACAATTAAGAATAATTTTTGAACATTTTAGAAAGTTAAAAAATAAGTGTTACATTTTAATGGGTATTTTAAATAAACTCTATGGTTACCCTTTCTTTCCTTGTATTAGAACTTGAACAATAAACTGTAGTATGATCAACATTTCATCCAAAATTATTTAATTTATAAAAATGTAGCATGTGTACAGATTTTGTGACATTTTGCAAAAGGTGGGATATTTCTACCCATATCAACCTGCTAAAAACATATTTTTCTTCCTCAAATGTTTACTACTAGGAAAATGAGACAAATTACCCAATCCTAAAATGATAATTTTATTTTTAAATAAAAAATAACATACTTTTATTACAAGCAGATTCATTAAAGAGAGTTTAAAAAAAAGTAAAGTGTCACATTTTAGAACCAAAGTTTAGTATAAAGTTTTGATATAAAGTGGAAATGTTGGCTGTATGCTTAACTATAATTGAGTGTTCTGCTTCATTTAGCATGAATAGTTTTCCTGTATATGATATGATATTGGTGCTGTCTGAAGCATATACATAGCCGACCACTATTCAAAAGTGTAATCATTAAATAGTATTTGTGTATCTTCTGTTTGTTTACAACCCTCTTTCTAGTGAACATACAAACCAAGATGAAAAGATTAACGGTTTGTAGGATTTTCCAAAATTAGTTAAATAAACAACACAAAATAAATAATAGGTATGTATACAAAAATTTTAATAAAAACTTACTATGCTTTAACAACAAAGTGAATACTTTTAAAAAAATTTTATCTAATGAGTAAAGCTATAACTAAATGGTTTCAGAATTTCATTAAACAAACAAAAAAAAACATTGTTTGTAAAATGTAAAAAGAAGCTTCTACCATGTTTTATATGACTTATACATTTATATTTTTAGTCCATATCTTTCTCATAAGACATCAGTGTTAGGCATAACTTCTTGTCATGCACAAAATTTGTTCTACCCGTGGTGCTCCCTGATTCAAAAAGTGGAGCCATCACTCATGCACTTCTCAAGCCCAGACCCTGGAATGAGATCCTTTTTCTCATGCACCACAGCCAATCAGTAATACTGTGATTTTTTTAAAAAAAAGTCCCATTCCTTGGAGATGCCTCCGTGTGGTGGCTAAATTGTCTCTCTGGGCACCCACGGGTAGGGAGTGGGAAGGAGAGAATGGAGCACTATGGCGTCTGCTGATAGGCTCGGGTCTGCTCCCGGGGAGGTGCCCAGAGGGAGCTGGGAGCCCAGCGCTGAGTCTGCAAGAGGCCACTGCTCACTGGCAGAAGCCGTCTGTAGGCTGGTGTTGGCAGGTCTCTCCAACCGCTCAGGAGCCCACCAGCAGTCCCAGATGCAAGGGAGGGGGAAGTTAACCGCTCCACCTACCCTTGTCGCTGGTCTCCAAGCCTCTCAGGACCTTTCTCGTTCCAGTTCCCCTCTGCAACGTCTTCCCGTGGAGTCTCCTGTAGTTTCAGGCACCCTTCCTTCCGACCCTCACCCAATCTATGTTTCTCTGTTAGTTTATTTTTTTCTCTTTCTTCTAAAATTCGTCTGTTTTGCAGAGACACTCTGACTGGCGGCTTTTCTCGTCCACCATCTTGGCTCCTGTCCTGGAGTCTATTTTTAGACTTCTTGTCAGTCTGTTCATAAGTCAATACTAATTTTTATTTCAAAATATTAAGGGGGTACAAATGTTTTTGTTACACAGATAGCTTTTATAACGCTTACGTCAGGGCTATTAGTGTGTCCAAGACCAAAATGGTGTTCGTTGTACCTGTTAGGTAGTTTTTTAACCCTTGCCACTTGATTTCCAAAGAATTTTACTTCTGTCTGTGATTATAGCAATACTTACATGAAATTTCAACTTTTTCATTTCTTTTTCTATTTCATATACTAAAACTAGAGTATATGCATGTGTGTATGTGTGTTTTACTCTCCTTTTTGCTCTGTCCAGTTACCAAGAGAAGTGAGAAGATTCAGAACTAAACTTGTGGAATGTTACTATCATCTCTTTCATCTCACTGCTAAAACTATTTGCTTGAATGTTTCACATGAGCTATAAATGAAGAATGTTCAACATAGTACTGATCATGTTCAATCTGAGCTTTCTCTTCTCTTTTAATTTTCTTTTTTTAAAAATTTTTTAAAATTTCAGCATATTATAGGGGTACAAATGTTTAGGTTATATATATATATATGTGTGTGTGTGTGTGTATGTATGTGTGTGTGTGTGTATATATATATATATATATAGCCTTTCCTCAGCCCAAGTTGGAGCTTCAAGTGTATCCATCCCCCAGACGGTGTGCACCGCATCCATTAGGTGTGAATATACCCATCCTCTCCTCCCCCTCCCCCCTGCCCAACACCCGATGAATGTTACTACTATATGTGCACATAAATGTTGTTCAGTTAATACCAGTTTGATGGTGAGTACATGTGGTGCTTGTTTTTCCATTCTTGTGATACTTCACTTAGTAGAATGGGCTCCAGGTCTATCCAGGATAATACAAGAGGTGCTAGATCACCACTGTTTTTTGTGGCTGAGTAGAACTCCATGGTACACATATACCACATTTTATTAATCCACTGATGTATTGATGGGCACCTGGGTTGTTTCCACATCTTTGCAATTGTGAATTGTGTTGCTATAAACATTTGAGTACAGACGTCTTTTTTATAGAATTTTTTTTTCCTTTGGGTAATGGGATTTCCTTTCCAGTAATAGGATTGCTGGATCAAATGGTAGTTCTACTTGTAGTTCTTTGAGTTATCTCCAAATTACTTTCGACAGGACTAGATTGCAGTCCCACCAGCAGTGTATGAGTGTTCCTATCTCTCTGTATCCATGTCAACATTTATTGTTTTGGGACATTTTGATAAAGGCCAGTCTCACTGGAGACAAGTGATATCTGACTGTGGTTTTGATTTGCATTTCCCTGATGATTAGAGATTTTGAGCATTTTTTCATATGTTTCTTGGCCATTATTCTGTCTTCTTTTGAAAAGTTTCTGTTCATGTCCTTTGCCCACTTTTTGATAGGGTTGTTTGATTTTTTTCTTGCTGATTTTTCTGAGTTCTAAATAGATTCTTGTTATCAGCCCTTTATCGAATGTGTAGCATGGGAAAATTTTCTCCCATTCTGTAGGTTGTCTGCTCTCGTGACAGTTTCTTTGGCTGTGCAGAAACTTTTCAATTTGATCAGGTCCCATTTATTTATTTTTGTTGTTGCCGTGATTGCCTTAATTTTCTATATAATGGAATCATCATTCATTCAGTTCCCCAAACTGGAAGTCTGGATATCATCTTAGATTTCTCCATATTTTGTACCAGGCACATCAAATTAATAAACTTTACCCTTTTATCCAAAGTAAATATTTCCCAAATATTCTATCATTTTTATCTCTAAATACCACTACTAAATTCTAATTACTTTTCTTTTTCTCCAGTTCCTCCCCTTAGCTCCATTTTCCACACTATCTTCAAAGTACTTTATCTAAAATGAAATTTTATCACTTTTATTCCTGAGGTTTATGGTTTTCAATGGTTCCCAGGTGTCTACACAGGATAACACTATTCACATTAATACGGCTACACAGGGCTGTATATAATCAGACCCTTACCTAGCTAAAATCTCCTTATCTCATTCACCGTCATGCTATTCCTATCATAACAAATTTCTTGACAAGACATTTCATACAATTTTGCCTCTACTTTCACTGCTCACTTTTCCTATTAGGGCCTTGCCCACAAACTGCTTGCAATTTGAGAAATCAATTATCTTCATAATCCAGTTCAAGTCATACCACCTACAGCACTTTTCAAATCATCTAAGATAGAAGTTATCATTTTCCTCGCTTTGTTACCTGATCAGCCTGTACAAGCTCCTCATGACTTAAAATTTTCTGTTAGCATCTTGGAAAAAAAAATGGAAAATAATGGCTAATTATTGTTACTATGATAAAAATGAATATTAAGTAGATTTCATATATTGAGAAAGAATATATGAATAATAAATGTCAATTCTATTTAGAATAATAATAATAAACTTATGTACTGAAATTCTAAAAGTTATTGTGCTCCTGTATTGATGACACTGATGTTTTCTCATAGTCAAATGGGCCAATATAAAAGTAAATAGTCAATAAATTCCTTTAACCAACGAATCAACATTATAACTAAATATGTGTTATAAGTAAGAATTTCTTATATTTATGAATTTTCCATGTGTGTTAAATTAAGTAAATACCTTGTTTTAAGTTAAAGTTAAACTCAATGTGATATCTATTTACTTTATGCAAATAAACTAGTTAAAAGAGAGAATCAAGTATATACATAAATTTCGACAGTGTAACAACTTTCCCCTCTGCATTTGCTACCATGAAACACACAATAAATCATTCACTACAATATTCTAAAATTTTCCCCAAATCACTTCTCTTATCTATTAAATGGATAATGATTTTGAATAATATATACATACCGAATGATGGCCATGGTGAGTGGTACGCCAGAAAAGCCAGAAAATATAATTACAGAAGACACAAAAGCAATGAACAAAGGTAATTTATAGCATTTTGCATCACATTTCCCAGGTCTGGCATCAATAAATTCACCTTCTCCATCTGCAGTTATTAATCCCTCTTTAATGCAAGAACAATTATAGTACACCTATGAATATTGGAGAAAAATCTTTCAAAAATACAGTCATGAAATAAAAACTCACATAATGAAAATTAAATCAATAACTGTAGGGAGACTGGCTAGTTTTATCAATAAATATCTTTAC
This sequence comes from Indri indri, assembly GCA_004363605.1. NCBI lineage: Eukaryota > Metazoa > Chordata > Mammalia > Primates > Indriidae > Indri > Indri indri. Next base: position 9,281 of record RJWJ010024076.1, read on the forward strand.
ATAAAGCTTTGCAATTTATTTAGAAATGAAACATTAATGATAAATCCAAGATATTTTGCCTGACATACCCCCATAATATGCTGAGATAAAATTTTTTTAAAAAATTACAAATATAAATTAACAGTGAAAATATGGGTGATATGTAAATGTGTTTGAAATGATTTAGACTTTGGTGTTTTCTGGCAAATGTCAGATATATTGCTATGCCCTTGAGTGATCTAATTTGACAAATCATGTGGCTAGTATTTAAGAAAAGTAAAACCTGCCATCTGTGCCCATGTCCTCCTTCCACCACAACCTCCCTCCCTCTAAAAAATTTGATTATATTTGTGATTAAAAGAGACTATGCCAACCAAAAAAAAAAAAAAGAAAGAAAGAATTAGTGTGTGTGTGTGTGTGTGTTGCATATATATGTGTAATTATAGTTATTTAGGAAAAGTTATATTAATTTAAGAAAGTTCCCTCAAAATATTTATATTCAGTGTCATAAGTAAGGCAATTGAGGGCAATTAAAAATAATGTAAAGAATAAAATGAAATTTTAAATAAAGCAGGGAAAAGTTACAGGGAATGTTGGAGGGGTATAAGGGTATACTTAACAGATCAGGGAACGCCTCGATGATGAAGTGATATCTGAGCAGAGATTTGAAGAAGGTAAGGGAGTGAACCATGTGGTTATCTGGAAGAAGTATGTTCCAGGTAGAAAAACAAAGTAGTTGAAAAGTCTTGTGCTAGAGCTTGCTTGACAAGTTCAAAGAAAAGCAAGGAGAACAGCATGGGCTGGAGCAGAATGAAAAAGGAGACTAAGAGAAAATAAAATCAGGGTGGCAGGGGAAGCGTCGATTATACATAAATTGGTAGGTAATTACAAGAGCAATTTAAGAACTTTGGTTTTTATTCTTAGTGATGTGAAGCCACTGGAGGGATATAATACAAATGACATCTTTTAAAATATCACTTTGCCTGCTACATTGAGACTACTGGACTATGTAGGCAAAGGTAAAAGCAGATAAAACAGTTAAAAAGCAATAGAAATAAGGTACAAGATGGTAGTACTTGGGGTCAGGATAGTATCAGAGAAAATGATGAAAGTGGTCAGATTCAGCATTGACTTTGAAAGTAGATGTAAAAATGTCTTGCTAAAAGATTCTAGAGTGGAAATGGTTACCAGAAAGAAAAATTCATATGGAAAGGGCCTCCCTGAGAGAAACTAAGGGCTTCGGTCGAGCGACGCAGTCAGTTCATAGCTCACAGAGAGCACCAGGAACACAACACAACACAACTTCGCTTTTTTCCCCCTATCTTTCTGATTTTTTTGCTAGCATTGCCCTCATTATTACCTTAATTCTGTCAGAAGCCAGAGGGCAAAGGAGCTCTCATCCTACAGTTCAGTGCCCTGGGACAATGAGCATGGTAGAGAAGTTGAAAAGTGGATCTGGAGGATAGAGAGACTAAAGATATCTAGCAAAATGAATAGTTGCAGGTCATAAAATTTAAGCTAACTAAGTGTAGAAGTAAAAATATAAAGAAGGTTTAGTGAACTGACGGTAGAATTATGAGATATTAAGCTCTGGAAGGGCTAAAGAATTGAGGAGTCCATGTATCAGAGAGAGTGAGGTACAAGAGAGGAAGCTGTAGTTTAATAATGGGATGACTGAAATTGAGATCATGGAAGAAGTAAAGTTATTGAAAATAAAAGGCCTGGGGCGTGACTATGGAAGGATGTTAGGTGAGGCAGGGTGCAAAGAATGTTACCGGGAAAATGTAAGTCAAGGAATTATAAGGGTACTTTAGAAACAGTTTGAAGATAAATTTCAAGATCACTAAACATGGTATTAGAAAGAGTGCCACCACCTTAATACTGGACTTCCCAGCCTCCAGAACTGTGAGAAATAAATTTGTTTTCCTTATAAATTACCCAGTCTGTGGTATTCTGTTATACCAACACAGAATGGGCTAAGATAATCATTGATACTTTTAGATAAGTAGAAAGAGTGTCAGTGAACCAGGGCTTAAAATCCTCAAGGAATGAGAGGAAGAAATTTTGAGTCTGAAAATGACTGTAACTAGGAAGGTAGTAGAAGTAATGCCTTTAGAAGTAATTAAAAGACAAAATTCTTCTGTCTTGTCTTTGAAATTAAAAGACCCTCATGGAATCTGCAAAATATCAGCTGGAATAAGTCTCAATGATGGAGGTTTGGGAGGAAGTAGGAAGAAAATTCTCTGATGATTAGTGGCATACTATTAATAACAGCTCCTGCTATTATAAATTTTCCTTTGGAGACATTATTTCCATCAAGGATAATTGTCCTGTTGAGTAATTTCTCACAGATTTATTTTATTCTTCTTTCAATTTTTATGAAAAAATATTTTCTTCAAGAAAAATATTTGTTTCTTCTTTTAATTTTTATTAAGTATCAAATGTTATCACACAATTTGGCTATATTGTGGATTATTTCTATCACTATTATTCATTATGAATGAAGTATTCCTTAGAGAAATATAAAAAAATTATGAAGAGTTTCATGAAATAGAAGGAAACTCCATAAAAGGGATTCCCCAGAAAAGGAAAGACGGGTTGGAGCTATGTAACGGATGGCCTGTTTAGCTCTTGAATATCCCATGGAATCTAAACATCTAGGTCAAACAGTTCTGCTGTAAATTGTGATGACATGGTGAGCATTTAAAAAATCATTTATATACTACAAAATAAAGTGGAGGACAGAAGTAAGTGGAGTATAGATAAAGCAAGATTTTTCCATAAATTACTACATTTTCCGTAAGTTAATAAATTATAATTGGTATATGAAAGTTCATTATTTTTTGTTACATTTAAAACTTTTCATAGTATCATATTTTTAAAGATTTTAAGCATAATGTATAACATTTAAGAAGAAAGGTTTTTAAAAAGGGTACATAAACTTTTTTATATGAATGCTCAATAAAAATTTGAATATATATTATTAAATTTTAAGCCAATGAAAACATTACTATGAGGAACTAAATTAAAGTTGGTTGGGTATGCTAATTTCTTACATGTGTATAACAGGAGAATATATTGTTACATAGGTGTGAAGTTAATAAAGGACTTTATCACCTATTAAGGGAGGTGACATGCCCATCAATCAGGAAATATACCTCTCTGTTGCTCTCTCCCATTCACAAGAACTAGCCAGAACAGGGAAAGAGGAACAGAACATTAAGAGCATGTGTCCATACTTCTGTACAACTTAAAAGGTAAAAATGTAGTAGAGAGCCCATTATTTTACAGCTTATGTATGAAACTTTGGATATTAAAAAAATTAACCCAAACAAATCGAGTGGTCAACTGCTTTCCATGACAAAATAAGAATAGGAGATGGTAGAAGGCCCAGGGAAGTAAGGGATTCTGATGGTAATGGCCACAAAAATGACCAAATAGGGAAGTTTTAAAATGGTCCCAATTCATGTAAATGCCAAAGGACAAGCAGGAATAACATATATTCAATTTCACATCACTTATATTACTACCCTATGAATCTTCTTTAACTCTCTTACTTTTCTGGTGCGGCAGAAACAGCAGGTATAAACATTTTCAATTTCTTAGCAGAAGGAAAAACTGAATGAAAAGTGACTAAATTGCTAGTATTGGTCAACCCCTTGGTGTGGGAAAGATTGCAGTTCAAGGTTTTGGGGGATTGGGTGCTGCTGATAGGTATCATAAAACTAAGAAAAACTACATAAGTGGAAGACAAAATGTTCTCCTGGGCTTTTTTTTTTTTCAACTTTGCTATGGCAAGAGGTAGATAACAGTCCCCCACTGTTTTAAAACTACAAAATTGTGATAATATATTATATGTAAGCACATTTTAATGCAGGAGTATCTATCCCATGCCCAATTTCCATAAGCTGTTTGTATGGTGATAACATAAAGAAAATTTTGTTTCTTCATTTTAATATTAAAAATGGAAAATAAGAAAAAAGCTTTTATAGAGAGCTAGGAGAGGAAGAAACATAGTAAGATAATTACCTTTTGTTTGTTTAACATTTTAGAATATGTACAGCCTGCAAAGCAGGGAGAAAAATATTCAATATCATCTCTTCCACAGACAGAACTATAAACTGAAGATGAGCAGCTACATTGTTCATTGCAAGGAGCAGTGAGGTTTCCCAACTGCCCTGTCCTGTAAAAACGAGACTGAATATGATTATATTACCATTGTTTTATAATTATTAACACATATATATCAAGATAGTAATAACAATACAATTCATAAAAATATGCTTATTGAAATAATTTCTTTTTTAACAGCTTTAGTGAGTTATAAATGATATGCAACAAACTGCACATATTTAGAGTGTGCAATTTGAAATATTTTGATATATGTACACACTTGTGAGATCATAACCACAATCATCCTAACAAACATAATTATCAGGCCCCAAAATTTCCTTATGCGCATGTGTAATTCCTCCACCCCCTGGCATACACTGATCTACTTTCTGTTACTATTTATTAGTTTGAATTTCCTGTTTTATGAAATGGAATCATACAGTGTGTATACTTTCCTTGACTTCTTTCATGCAGCTGGTCTTTATATGGTTTTTGTGTAGTTATATACCTCCATGTCTTTTGAGTAAATATTTAACTTTTAAATTTTTAAGAAACTCTCAAACAGTTTTCCACAGTGGTTGTGATATTTTGAATTCCCATCAGCAGTGTATTAAGAGTTTCAGTTGTTCTCTGCATTTCTTGTTAACACTTGGCATAATCTTTTTTATTTTGGACATTCTAACAGGACTATAGTAGTTTCATATTGTGCTTCTTTAGTATGCATTTTGCTAGCGACTAAGGATGTTGATCATCTTTCTATGTGTTTATTTTCCATCTATATATATTATTTGAATAAATGTTTGTTTGAATTGTTTGCCCATTTTCATTGGGTTGTTTTCTTAGTATTAAGCATTGAGAATACTTTATATGCTCTATTTTGTAAAGAACTAAAAACAAGTTCTTTGTTAGATATATCATTTTCAAATATCTTTTCATAGTCCATGGCTTGTTTTCTTCATTTTGTTAAGTCTTTCAAAGAGCAATTTTTTTAATTTTGATGAAATCTGACTTATCAATTTATTCCTTTCCCCATCATATGTTTGGTGTCTTATCTAAGAAATCTTTGCCTAAACCAAGGTCAAAAGTGTTTTCCCTTATATTCCTGGGATTTTATATTTCACATTTACATATACAATCCATTTGAACTAATTATTTTATATGGTGCAAATTATGGATCAAAGTTCCTTTGTTTGCATATAGATATTTAATTATTCTAGCATAATTTGTTTAAATGACTACATGTTCTCCACTACATTTTATATGTATCCGGTCAAATATTAATTATACATCTATGTGTGGGTTTATTTCTATAGACTCTCCATTCTGTTCTGCTGATGCATTTATCACTTTGATGGCTACTGTAGCTTTACAAAAAGTCTTGAAATCAAATAATGTTAGTCCTTCTCTTTTGTTGTTCTTTGGAATTTTTTTTAGCTTTTATAGGTCCTTTGTATATCTATATAAATTTAAAAATTATTTTGTCAATATCTAAAAATGAAAATGATAGGATTCTGATTGTGATTGCATTCAATACAAACAACTTGAGAATTAACATCTTAACAATATTGAGTCTTGCAACCCACATACATGAGTGATTTCTACATTTAAAACTTTAGGTCTTTAATTTCTGTCAGGAATGTTTTGTAATAATGAGAATATAGATCATTCACATTTTAATCAGATTTATCCTTATGTATTTCTTTTTCTCGATACAATCAGTAATGGAAATTTTTGTTTAATATCAATTTTTGCTTGTTCATAGGTAAAAATGCCTTAAATTATTGCATATTAATCTTGTCATCTATGGTATTTTTTTCTTTTCTTGATACTGTAGTTAATGGTATTATTTTTAATATTGGTTTCTGCTTATTTGTAGGTAGTACATAGAAATACCATAGATTCTTCCATGTTGCTCTTGTATCCTACAATCTTACTAAACTTATCTTACTAGTTCTAGTGGCTTTATGATTTTCTAAATAGACAATCATGTCTCCAAATAAACATAGTTTTTCCTCTTTTTTTCCAATCTGGATGCCCTTTATTTTTTTCTCTAACATTACTGTAATGGCTAGAACATTCAGTATAATGTTAAAATAGAAGTATTGAAAGCATACGTCCTTGTTTTGTTCCTGATTATTCAGTATTTCATCACTGTCTTAGTCTGCTTGAGCTGCTATAACAAAATGCCAGACTGGGTGGCACAAACAATAGACATTTATTCCTGATAGTTCTGGAGACTGGAAAGGCTAAGATCAAGTGCCAGCAGGGCAGATTCCATGCTGAGTGAAGGCCCTCTTCTTGGACTGCATATTGCCACCTTCTGACATGAACTAAATAGGGAAGGCTCTGGTCTCTTCCTCTTCTTATAGGACATTAGTTTCATCATGAGGACTCCTCCCTCAGCACCTCTTCCATACCTAATTACCTCCCAAAGGCTCCACTTCCCACTAGCATTATATGGGGGATTAGAACTTCAACATTTGAATGGAGGGGGATACAAATATTCAGCCCATAATAATTATTAAGTATGATGTTGCGTAGGGTTTCATAAATTCCCTTACCAGATTGAGGCACTTCCCTTCCATTCTTAGTTTCTTAGTTTATTAGAAATGGATATTGAATTTTATCCAGTGGAGTTTTATTGGCATCTATTGAGATTTTAATATGGTTCTTTCATTTTCAGTTTGTTAATATGGTAGGTTACATCAAGTGATTTTCAAACATTAAACCAAGCTTGCAATTTCTATGATAAATCTTGCATGGTCATGATTTATTTTCCTTTTAATATATTATTAGACTCGGTTTACTAAAATTTTAAAATTATTTTTGCATCTATGCACCTGAAAGATAGGTCTATAGTTTTCTTACAATATTGTTATCTGGTTTTGCCATCAGGATAATGTAGGTCTCATAGAATGAGTTAGGAAGTATCCACTCCTTTTCAATTTTCTGAAATGATTCGTATGGTATTACAATTAGCTAGTCTTTAAATGTTTGACAGACTTCACTAGTGAAATCATTTAGACTTGGAGTTTCTTTGTGGGAAATTTGTAGTTAATATTTAATTTATTTATTAGATATCTAAATTATCTATTTCTTTTTGAGTTTGTGTCTTTCAAAGGATTTATCCATTTCATGTAAGTTGTCAATTTTATTGACATAAAGTAATTCCATTACATTTTCCTACTATCCTTTTTATATAATTAGAATCTATATGCCATTGCATCACATCTGTGACTCTTTTTTTTCATTTCATGATATTATGGGAGTACAAGCATTTTGGTTACATGTTAAGTGCTCATCAATCCATGAGTGGATTAATAAAATATGGTATATGTATATAATGGAATACTACTCAAATACAAAAAACAATGGTGATCTGACTCTTGATATTCTCTATCTCTCACCTAAGAGGCAAAAAAAAAACTAGAGGTTTAGCAATTTTGTCAATTTTCTAAAAATATCAGAATGTTGTTGATTTTTTCCATTGGTTTTCTCATTTCCACTTCATTGATTTCTACTATGATTTTAATTGTTTCCTTTGTTCTACTTATTTTGAGATACATCTGCTCTAGTGTTTCTAGTTTTTTTAAGATAGAAAGAAATGTTATTGTTTTGAGACTTTTTCTGATGTGGGCTTTTAATGTTATACATTTTCTCCTAAGTACTGCTCTAGCAGCATTCCACAAATTTTGTTACAGTATGGTTTCCATTTTCATTCACTTCGATATACTTGCCAATTTTCCTTTTAAAGAAATTATTTGACCCACAAATAATTATTATTATTTACAAGTTTTATTTGGTTTCAAATATTTGGGGCTTTTCCAGAAATCTTTTTTTTAATTAATTGATGCTTAATTTAATCACATTGTGGCCAGAAAATTTAATTTTATTGCATGGCTTGAATCTTTTTAAATCTATTGAGACTTGATTTACAACCCAGAATATGGTCTTTCTTGGTATTGTTTTATGTACACTTGAATAGAATGTGCATTATGTTATGTTGAAAATTTCTACAAATGTCAATTGGGTTGGTTGACAGTATTGTTCAAACTGATTTTTTGGTCTACTGACCACTGACTGTTTGGTCTACTTCTTTTATTCATTATTGAGTCTTCTTCTATTCATTATTTGACTATATGTGTGGATTTCTCCATTTCTCCTTGCAATGTATAAGTTTTTGCTCCACAGGTCTTAAAGCTTTTTCATGAGGTTCACAAATGTTTAGAATTGTTATGTATTCTTGATAAATTGGCCACTTTATCATTATGCAATGACCTTTTTTAGTCCTACTAAAATATTCTTTGCTCTCCAAATTACTTTGTGTGGTATTATACTCCAGCTTTCTTTTGATTATTTTTAATATGATACACCTTTTCCTAGCCTTTTAAAATTAATCTACTAGTGTCTGTATTTGAAATATATTTCTCTTATGAAGCATATACAGTTAGATCTTGCTTTTTTACTTAATTAAATATTCACTGTCTTTTAACTGAGATATTTAAACCATTTACATTGAATAAGATTACTATATGGTTAGGTTTACATATACCCTGTTTTTGTTTTCATTTGTTCTTCTCTTCCTTGTTTCCCTTTTTCTCTTTTTCTGTATAAATTGGGATTAAATGGATATTTTTTGTATAATTTCATTTGAACTCCTATGTCGGCTTACTAGCTATGACTCTTTGCTATTTTAGTGGTTGCTTCAGAATTTATAGTATACATTTCTAACTTAACATATTCTACTGACACGTGATTTTAAAGCATTTCATGTAAACCCATATTATATGTTATTCTGTTTTATTAATAATTATTTTTAAAGAGAAAAATTGATAATATCAAAAGCTTATATGTTTATCCATGTAGTCACCACTTCCTTACTCTTCTTTCTTTTGCATAGATTCATATTTTCATCTGGTATCATTTTATTTCTGCCTAAAAGACTTCATTTAAAATTTCATGTACTGAAAGTCTATTGGTTAAGAATTACTTACATTTTCTATTAACAAATCTAAAATTATTTCTCCTTCATTTTTGACAGATATTCTGGCTTGATACAGAAATCCAGGTTGACTTTCTTTTTATTCCATTGTTTTCTTACCTGCATTTGTTTCCGATGAAAATCTTCTGTTACCTCTATCTGTGGTCCTCTGTGCATAAAGTATTTTTCCTGCCCCTTGCTAATTTTAAGATTTTCTCTTTATCACTTATTTTGAACAATTTGATTATGATGTACCATGATAAAATTTTCTTTATGTTTCTTGTACTGAAGGTTTGGTGAGTTTTTTCAAGTCTGTAGGTTTATAGTTTACAGAAAATTTGAAAAAATTTGGCATCTTGAAATATTTTTATTTCTCCACACTACCCCTTTTGGGGACTTCAACTACACATATAGTTGGCCACCTGAAATTGTTCAAATCACTGATGTTATGCTCATTTTTATTAATTCTATTTTCTCTGTTTCCACTTGTATAGCTTATACGGCAACTGATTTTAAGTTCACTGATCTTTTCTTCTGCAATATCTAATCTGATATTAATCTCATACAGTGTATTTTTATTAATATCTCACACATTCTAGTTTCCATTTCTAAATGTTTAACAGTGTTTTTTAAAATACCTCTTAGAACATATGCAATACAACATAATAACTGTGTTAATGTCCTTCTCTGAGAATTTTAACATTTATGTCAGTTATGGGTCAATTTTCATCAAGTGATATATATCCTCATTATGGGAAGAGAATTTTTAAATTTTTTTTTTATTATTTGCTTCTGTGAATTCCTTGTAATTTTTTCTTGGATATGAGAACCTGTAAATTTCACTGTGCTGGATGCTGGATATTTTTATACTTTTGTAAATATTATCAAGTTTTTTTCTGGAATGCAGCTAATTTATTTGGAAACATTTGACTTTATCTATTAAGTAAAGAAATTGGACTAAACAATTAGAAATGTTATTTTCTAGAACTAAAGATTATACTATTATAAGTCTTTAAGTCAAGTTCACAGAAAAACATTAAGGAATTCAAAATCGTAATAAGAATTTTATAGTCACTTTATCTGAATAAGCCTGGCTGTATTGTCTTCTACTGTCCCAGTGGCACAGATGGGTGAGTCTCCCAATGGGTCCTTGTGTGAACAGTACTAGGTTGGAATCACAGATGAGGGGACCAACAGGCAGACAGGCCTGTCTGACAAGGCACTAGTGTGCAGGATTCCTCCTGGACTCCTTGGCAAATGGTTTTGCTTTTGGTGGCACGCTCAAGGTCAAAAGAGGCTGTAGCCAAGCCCTTTGGGAAATGGAGAATTTCTAGGACTGAAGCTGGGACCACCATAGGTGGATTTTCCTCCTCGGGACAGGTCTGTACTCTTAAAATGATGCTTGCAGGTCCATTATACTTGAATTCCAAGGCTCCCATAAAGAGACTTTTGTCCATGAATGGGTAAAGAATTCTTATTATTGTGAGGGGATACAAGTGGGCGACCACCTATTCCACCCTCTTGCTAATGTCTAAAAAATCTGTTCCTTTCTAAAATTCCTTTTTGTCTTTGGTTTTCTCCCCACCCCCCTTTGTTTTTCCCCACTTCAATAAGCTGGTTGGTCTACTTTTCTATTTGGGGAGTCTGTATTGACACATCCTCAAGCTCACTGACACTTTGCTCTATTAGGTCCAATTTACTGATGAGCTCATTATTTTTGTTATGGTGTTTTGATTTCTAGCATTTACTTTTGATTTTTTACTTAGAGTTTCCATTTCTGTGCTGCCATTATCTATCATTTCTTTTATGTTGTTAACTTTTTCCATAGAGTCCTTAGCATATTGACAGCTATTTTATGTGCTGAGTCTGATAATTCCAGAAGCTCTACCATATCTGAGTCTGGTTCTGATGCTTGCTTTGTCTCTTCAGACTGTTTTCTTCTTGCCTTTCATCGTGGCTTTTAATTTTTTGTTGAGAGCCAGACATGTTGTATCAGGTACAAGAACTGAGTTAAGCAGACTTTCAGTGTGAAGTATTGTGTTTATCTGTCTAGAAGTTAGGCTGTGTTTAATGTTTGCTGTAGCTGCGGGTGTCAGAGGCCTCAGTATTTTGTAGTACCCTCATGTTTGTCTTCTCTATTGTCTTTGGGTTACCCTAGAAACTATTAAATAAACGTGTCTTGTAGCTCTCTCATTTGTAATTTACTGTTATTGTACTAGATATCTCTTGATGTGGTAGTAGGGTATTGTGAAGGGGAAGAATCCTATAATCTTAAGACTGAATTTGAGGCTTTTGTGGTTTTTGTGGCGAGTCTAAGTCTCCGGGCTTTGACCTCCAGAAGTTTTTTTGGTCTTTTTTGTCTTTTCTTTATGTGAGACAGGAAGATTAGAGGGGTTGACTTGTCTAATTGGGCTTCCTCCTAAAGTTTGGTAGGGAAACTCTGGTGAAGATGTTTCTCTCGCAGGCAGGCTTTTGACGAAGAGAACAGACCACTCTAGAATATATTTCAAGATGGTTGCTTTCTCTCTCCCGATGCCCAAAACATAAAAGGATTTTTTTTTTTCTTTTACTGTCTTCACCTTGAGAACCTGGTGGGGCTTCTGGATGTAATAGCCATGAAAGTTTGTGGGTCCCCTTAAGACGGGGCCTGCAGAAGTTTTCAACTCTCAAGTTCTCATATTCCAGCTCCAGCAATTAGTCAATTACTATTTAAGATTCTGCTCCAGTGGCTTCTGCTCCCAGTAAACTGCAATTTTCTGTCTTCTCCTGTCTCTCCAGCTTTGGGAATATCAGTTTGCCCTGTGATCTCTGTTGTATCTAAGAAGAGTTATTGATTTTCGGTTTGTTCAATTCTTTTCTTGTGAGGATAAGAGTGATGACTACAAGCTCTTCACTCATCTAGAAATCCTATTTTTCTTTGTTGTTTTGCACAACCTTTACAAATATAGTATAAAAACTATTCTTAGCTTGCAGACCATACAACGGGCTGCAGTCAGAATTTGGCCTGTAGATCATAGTTTTCCAGCCCCCGGTTTAGTTTATATTTAATTATTAGTATGGTTAGATTGAGGGTTATGATTTTATTACTTGTTTTCTATTTGTCCTCTCTGCTTTTCATTCCTCTCTTCCTCCTTCCTTACCCTATTTTGAATTATGTGACTACTTTCACTATCATATTTTCATTTCCCTATTGGCATTTTGACTATAACTCTTTGTATCCTTTCTATATGGTTTTTTCCAGGGGTGATAGACCTAAATATATATATATACTTTAAACACACACATATATATATGGATATAGATATACATATGCATATATATGTATATAAATAGTTATTTAGATAGATGTAGATATAAGTGTGTGTGTACACGTATATATAAAACCTACTTCAAGTTGATTATTTGACCACTCCATTTATTTAATAAAATAGAGAAGCCTTATAACCATATAGGTCCTTTTACTCTCTCCTTTAGGTTACAGTTGCCATATGTTATTACATGCACATTCATTGAAATCTACACCAAACAATGTTATAATTTTTATTTTCAACAGTCATATATATTTTAAACTTAAGTGAAAAATTAATCTATTTACTTATATATTTGTTATTTCTTTTGTTCTTCTCTCATCCTTCAAGTTCCAGGTTTTCCTCTGTTATCATTTCCCTTTAGACTGAAGAGATCCCTTTGTCATTTCTTTTAGAGCTATCCATAAATTTTATTACTTCACTTGATAATATGTTAATTTTATTTTCATTCTTGAAATGTATTTTAACTGGATATAGAATTATGAGTTGACAGCTCTTTTCTATCAGGACTTTAAAGACATTATCTTCTGGTCCTATGGTTTCTGATGAGAAATTCACATTTTTTTAATTGCTCATATCAATTCTATTTTAATATTCTTCGTATTTGATAATGCCAATATTTGGATACCCTGTAGGTTGATTCTACTGTCTATTTTCTTTTATAGTTTTTGGTCATGTCCTCATGTCCTTGGTCTACTTGACAATTTATTAAATCCAAGGCCTTTGAATAAGACATTTTGTAGCTTTGTGTCATACTCTTTCTGTATAATACAGAGTGTTGACTGACCACACTAATCCAGTCAGAGACCAAATTAACTCTTGGCTAGACTGTAGTACTTTAGGAAGGCTCCCCCCGCCCCCACTCCTAGGTCTTAGCCTTACACAGATACCAACTAAGAACATGTAATGTTCACCAGGGTTCCTCCACCCAGCACATTCTAAACTCTGTCTCCTATCTACAGAGTATCACAATACTGCTGGAATTCTCTGCTTTTCATGGGATTTCTGCTTGATTTTAGCCTCCTAGCTTCATGATTCAGCAAATGTACTGAGTGAAAACCCAGCAGGGTGTTGTATCAGGGTGTTGTAAGAGGTATTTGTATGCCTTTTTCTTCACTTCAATGACATGGCCTCCCTGTGTCCTAATTTTCTCTTTAGGCTCATACATCTATTAAAATATTGTGATGGTTTCTTGTCATCTTACTAGATTAGATATTCTTTGCCTGAACTCTTTGTCCAAATTCTTAGCTTCTTGGCAATGTCCACAATCAGCAAATATTCCCAGAGAAAAGGTGGCTGCAAAAAGTTTCCTCTTCTCTCTAGGTTTTGCCTTTCTCCAGATATTTGGACTTTAAATTCCTAGTTGCCTGAACAACTCTCTCTCTAAATCTTTTTAAATTTTATTCAGCTCTTCGAGTTGTTCTCAACGGGAGCATTGGACTACCATAAGCTACTTCATTGTAGCTGGAAATAGCAGTCCTATTCTCTTATTTTACTTGCTCAGTTCTTTGGTTTCCAATTCCAGTTTTGTTCCCTGGTATTTAATATCAAACTCTGCCCAGTTCTTTGAATTTTGCACGTTTAGCTTAAAGGAGATATTACACATGCATACTTTCAGGTGTACTTTAATTACACTCATTGATGTCTATAAGAAGGCAGACAAACCAATGCAGGAACACAATGTCAGATCAGCTTTGCACGGTTAGCACTGCCTCTTAGTTGCTACCCAGTCTAATACAGAGTCTCACTTCTAGGTTCTGAATCTTTTCAATGTGTTTTTTTTTTTAGTACTTTATGAACGCATGAAAAGTCATATCACAAAATATCATTATAATATCTGTGCTCTTAGTATAAAAGTTGAAACTATCCTTTATATTTCTTTTATATGTCCAATAATTCCAAGAACGATATGAACATATAAAGGTTACCGGATAAATAATTATTAATTGACTGACAATTATGCTGTTGAATTTTGATGTTAAAGTCTAATATACAAGATTATATTTACCCATCATAGTCTTCAGTGATCCCAGCAAACTTCCCTGGATCACAGCGTATAAAAATTATAAACCCAAGCAGTATAAGTGATACAGTAGACGTAACCATTACAAATATCATAAGGGCTCTATACGACATTTCTAATGTGGAAACAATGGCACCTCCCAGAAGCTGGCCAAGTGCACTTCCTGGAAGTAAAACAAGTCCTAAAAAAAAAGAAAACGAGAAAAACACACTTAGAAAATAATCAGCTGATAGTACAGATAATTCATATTGATGTAATCCCCTCTGCTCTAAACATATAGCAAACATAGATTTAAATTAAAAGAGAGAGAGAAAGCTTAAAGCCATGATAAATATCTCAATAAACCTGAACCTTAAGAGAAACACAAACATGTGAGTAAGGCTGAAGCCATAGGCCTACTTAACTTTAGGGCAGTGATAGTGAAGTTTTGCTCTTATATAGTAATCACATCTAAAAAACACCTGGAAACTTAATCCATGCAAAACAGAAGATAGGAGCTGTCTTATAAAGAGCTATTATTAGCAAGTTGATCGGACTTGTACCTTATCACAGAAGGCATGATTATAATGACCAGAGTTCACAGAGATTTGTTAACAAGAATTGAACCAAGCCACTCATTGGTTCTGTGAAAGGATATGCAATATTAACAAACTCACAACAAAGCAGGACACCAGACCAGCCATTATAAGATTGTTTTCTAATCAAGCATAAGTAATTAGAAATAGGCAAAGCAAAGAAATAGGAGGACGAGGAGGGAAAGAAGAAGAAATATATTAGAAAATAACCAGATGAAGATAGCATAGTAAATTCATACATTGATGCAATCCTCTCTGCCCTAAACATATAGCAATGATAGATTTAAATATGAGTATAGAAAGAAAAATATGACGATAACAAAAGAGATCATTAGTACTAGTTTAATTTATATCATAGAAGTATCTAAAGAAGACGTGAAAATAAGCAATTTTAGAATACTCAAAAAGAAAAATGACACAAAAATAAAATGTTCCATAAAAAAAAGAAGAAAAATAAAAATAAGAAGGAATAAAACAAGTGGATGAAAAAAGAACAAATAAGAAGTGCAGATATTAAAAGATATAATTGTTACAATAAAAACTCAAATCTCAGTATAACCTTCAGACTAGAGACAACTGTAAGTAAATTGATTAGTTGTAAATAAGCACTGTGTTATTCACAGTGTGTAATTTTTAAAAAAAGATAGAAAAAGGAATGAAAGAAGAGTAACCAAAATGACTAGTTAAAAGACAATGAGTATAGTGGAGAAACCTGGCAAACACTCCCTCAGCCAGGTGATCAGGGTCAAATGCAAAAGTAGTCAGTCACATGGATAGTATATGCCCTTGATAGGAAAATGGCATTTTACCTCTGTGGTCTTCCTTCCAAAGCCTATAACCCCAGTCTAATCATGACAAAACATCAGACAATTTTCAGTAGAGGAACATCCTGCAAGATACCTGACCAGTATTCCTCAAAACTTTGATGACTAGTACTCATTG
>RJWJ010024077.1:0-12784 GCA_004363605.1 Indri indri
AGAGAGAGAGAGCTCAAGAGAGCAATACTAAGAACTCATTCAGAAATCAAGAAAACCCAAATAGCATTTATCCAAGCAGAGAGCAGCTCTGCAGTGTTCTATTAAGCAAAAGGAAGGCAGATGTTTCATCTTGTCCCTGTTGGGAAGGTTTTCATTTGTAGCTGGGTGATGTTTTTAAATAAGACTTTCCTAAGTACTGCTTTGTAGAAGGAAATCTAATTTCACAACAGGCTAGAGGAGTTTTAGGCTACTCTGGTAGCACTCAGATGTGCAGTTCAAACTTTGACTTAAAGGTAACATGTACAAATGGAAAAATTTCAAGACTTAGAGTTAAGGACTCTATGCTGCCTTTTCCATTAAGTATACTGTCTTTTCATGCCTCAGTTTCTTCATTTGTTAAGCAGGATTACATTGATAATAATGCACTGTGGTGAAATCAGTACACCTCTTAACTTCCCTGCGTCTCAGGATTTTTATCTGTAAAATGAGATTACTTTATGACTCTGGAGAATAAGTGAGGGAACTTCATTTTCTGTGTGAGCTAATTTTAAATAACCTCTCTATTTCTCATATTCTGACCCTGCTGTTTGCTTTTCATGTTTCATGGAGTGTTTATGGTGATTAAATAAGACCATGTACAGGTAATTGCTTTAAAAGATACAGAGGGCTACCTAGAAATCAAAGTGAAACTATTATTGTCAATACAACGTCAAGTCTTGAAACAAATTCCAATTATTGGTCAAAATGTCTATAAATCATACATCCAATGTTGGTTAGGATCCTAGGGGGGAAGTTTTTTACCCTCTTTGTAAGCAGCGGAGAAAGAAACTGGACCGAGGTCAGTCTGATCAGGGTCCATACTCCTGATGACTATCTGTACTGTGCAGATAGCGGGGATGCCCAATACTCAAACCGGAGTAGAGGGAATGCTGATGAAGGGGTTTGGACCTTCTTTTCCCTTTCTCTATGGTTCTTTCCACTGGGGGGAAAAGGCCATAGCTCCCTCCTTACTTCTTATAGTAGGCCTCTGTAACATCAAAGGAGAGATAGTTTGAAGCATTGCTTCTACTGAGATGTCAGAAGGGGGTTATAGCCCCTGTGATTAGGTTATTGATAAGGAAAATATGCATTTCCCCCCTTACCTGTTATTAAAAGATCTATGTAACTTGAGTTTTTTGATTTAACAATGCTGGAAGTCTAAATGTGTTCTTGAAAATCTGAATGGCCGAGGTTTCCTTACATTTTATAGCTTAAGTTATTGGTAATGTATCTCATAAATCTCAAGAAATGAGAACTTATAAAAAGATAAACTTTATAATTAAAAACAAAGTGTTTATAATGGGCTATGGTGGTGGTATGTATGTTTATATTTAATTGGGAAGAGATAGATGTAGTGATATGGGCAGGACTTTATTGATAATATTTCCGTAGTGCCACATCTTCTGAGTCAGGTAAGAGACAGAGTCTAACCTACTCCCAATTGCATCTGGAACCATAACGAGGGAAATAGCATTTGCTAAGACCTTGTGAGTTCGAATCATGCCTGTGCTCAAGATCCGTAAGTACCATGTGTACAAAAAGGAGGATGTCTTGATAATGTGTAACAGACTGGATGTAGAATGGAAGGAAGTAGAAGGAGCCATGAATATTTCAAAGGTTTCCAACTTGGGTGACTGGGGTGGTGAGGACAGGAAGAGAAGCAGGCTTGGCAAGGAAGATGATGACATATTTGGATGTATTTTTTGTGAAATGGTTGTGAGATATCCAGCTGAAGTTGACAATAGGCTCTCAGAAGTACAGATGTGTACCTGGCAGGGAGGGTATCTGTACTTGATGCGTAGAGTTGGGATTCATCAACTTTGTGAAGATGGGGTCACCTATGAGGAGAAATGGACATTGGAATAGGATGTACAATGAGATTCTCTTATCAGAACTGGTTTTAGACAGAGGCAGGTACAGAATAAAGTGGAGAAAGTGGTACCAGCAAATAAATTGAGATGCAGTCTTGGCCAACATAACTGCATACCTCTACTTCAGGGCTTTAGCACATTTTGTGCCCTTTGTTGGAAAAGTTCCTTCCCCATAAAACTATGTGGGTCATTGCCTCACCCTTTTCAGAACTTAGCTGAAATGTCACTTTTTCAACAAAGCCTTCGATGACTGCTCCACTTAAAACTGCAACCTTGCCTATATGCAGCATTCCCTTTCCTCCTGGCCTGCATTTTTTTTTTTCCCCAAAGCACTTGCCACCATCAGACATACTGTAAGTTTAACTTACTGATTTGTTTAATGTCAGTGTCTATTCACTAAAATTGCAAGCTCTATGAGGGAGAGGATTTCTATTTACTTTGTATATCTAGAATCTCTGAGATTGCCTGGCACATGGTAGGAGCCCCAAATATACTTGTTGAGAGAATAAATAGGCTTATAGAGACCTAATGATACAGATCTCATGTGATCATTATCCTGGGAAACATGAGAAGACCCAGTTTTGGTGGGAGAGTGAAAAACATTATACCCTAAAACTTGATAGCAGAAAACTTGAGACTATGTTTTGCGACTAGAAAATGTTTAAAAAAGACAAATGGTAAAGCCATTTGTCTTCCAGAGAGGATAATTTAGAATATTAATGGGGCTGTTGATAAGTTAGTCAAGAAAATTAAGGATGCGCTTGCAGTGTTTGTGCAGGTGGAGATTGATGACAAGAGATCCAGTTTGGAGGGATGGCAGCTTGTCTGAAAACCAGGCAGGCTGCGGCTTGGTTCAGCTGGGCATAATGATCTGTCTTGTATACTCAGGGTTGTTGTAAATGGTAGGTCAGGTTTGGCTTCTTCAAGTGCCTTGTTGAAATGTCTCTATAACTTAGAGAAATTTGGGATTATACCAGAGAAACTTCCTGAGTTGATAAAATGAAGAGGATATTTTAGATTTAGGAAATCAAATAGTTTTAGGGAAAAAAGATAATGTTCAGTATGATATAACTAAAATTTAAAAAATTTAAGGATATGTTGAAACATGTAAAAAACTCAATTTAACTTAAAAATTTTTATTGCAAAGTTGTTTTTTTTTAAAGGATAAAAACCAGTTATGGAGAAGACCTTACAAGTTTCCCTCCTGGATCCTAGAAAGTTGCACTTGGCTCATGGAATTGCTAGTGGTGCAACTTTCCACACTGGAAAGGTGCCTGGATTGCCAGGAGTCACCTGAAATAGCCATTGCAAGGTCCTAGGAAAAGGCCTGCAATTGTGGCATGAAGTCAAGAGACAAATACTTGATTTAACTAATTAAGTTCTGTTCAAATGATGAGCTGCCCAACATAATGTGTATTTAAAAGCTTATATTCTAAAACAGAAATAACTGCATGCTGTTTACAGATATTCATTGACTTCTTTTTCTGGAAGAAGAATTTGGATAATTATAACTTCTCAAGAGTAGTAATACCCATCTCATCTTCCCAGGGGATGATGATTTTCAGTGATGCTTCGTTTTTGGATCTAGTCAGTAAAAACTAATCTGAACAGTGAAGCTGACATAGGCTGGTCCTTTCTTAGCTAGAGGAGGTATTCCACTCCTCGTTTCTCTCCTATTGAGTGTTCAAAATGCCTCAAAGCTTTTTTCATGCTTTCTTCTAGTGCCACTCAGAGCTCTTTGGTTGCAAGCAACAGACACCAGTGGTTCTGGTTAACTTATAATAAGAAGAATTTCTTGGAAGGTAGGAGTGAACACACAGGATTTGAGAGAAAGCCTGATCATTAGTCTTGGAGCAGACAAGGACCAGGCAGCTCCAGATAGTATTGATTGATGGTAGAAATGTCTGTACAGATTTGCCCAGGCTGAGTTCTCAGATCAATTTTCTCCAGCTTTTTGTTAGTGTTTTCATTATATGGCTTAAGATTCACATTCTAGGAAAGGAATATCTGTTTTTCCTAGCTTGGCTAAGAGGAGGTAGGGCCTCTGATTAACATTCCCATACATCTGATCCAGTGGCGAGAGGTAATTCTCTCGAAATAAACAAAAGAATGTGAAATACATAATGGGTACTGAAAAGGCACCGAGTATCCAAAACCACTGTGGGTCAAGAAAACCCTAAAAGTTAAGCAAACTGCTATGCCCCTGCATGCAGCCACAGCAGCTGAATTTCTGTGTTTCACATTGTATCTTGGACACCTCTTGCTCCTTAATGCTTTCTTCCATAGCTTATCCAAGTGCTGATAGAAAATTAGTTGACTCATTTTTGGTGTGTTCTGTGATGAAATTACGAAGCTTTATAGCTCCCATCTGCTAATCTGTATCCATAGAGGAATAAAAATAAGATTGTAAACAATTTAGGCAGGAAGTTATTAAACAGTGATCTGGAGTCACCACTTTCAGTAGTTATAGTGTTGTTGCTTTGTGGGAATATTTTCATCATTTTACTTTTCAGTGGGGATCTGTTTTCAGCTTGATCTATATTTAGGAAGAGTCTTCTTACCATATGGGATTTGTTTTTGTCAACTTTTGCTGTAATAATGCTGTATGACAAGTACCCTTCCTCCTCCGATTTCAGTGGCTTGAAGACAACATTTATTTCTCACTCATTGGCCTGAAGGTCTAATGGCTTTGATGGGCTCCACTGTGTTCAGTTGGGCATAGCTGGGATTGGCTGAGCTTGGCTCTAGCCTGCAGGTTGGGTTTAGATCTAGTCTAAAAGCATCCTTATTATAAAACCAGTGGCTCCCCGAGTCATACTCTTCTCATGGTGGATAGAGGAGGGCAAAGGGCTGGTGAAATTTGCCAGTCCTGTTAAACCTTCAGCTTAGAACTGGCAGTGTCACTTCTGTCCATGTTCTGTAGGCCACAGCAAGTCAGGTGACCAAGCCCAACATCAGGGAAGCCATGGCAAGCGTAGAGAGCAAGGACAAATTGCAAATAAATAACACTGTCTTCCATAAGGTTTAAAAATCCCCTCCTATCTTCACTCCAGCTGAAATGGGTTCCTGCAGAGAACAGGCAACTGAATGTTATGATTAAAAAGGGAATAGAAAGTTCCACCCAGACAGTGATTGCTGATGGTATGGGAAGGAAGAAAAGCTTTATACAGGAATCAATTGATTTAAATTTTGGCATGTGAGTACACTAAGCAAGTGTCTAAGCGAGGATCCGATACTCAGCAATACGAGAATGAAAGCCTAGAGGGAATACGATTTGGAGATGGAAGAGGACCTGAGCAGCATGGGATGAATATCAGGGGTCCAGATCAGACCTGAAGAGAATAGAAGCTATGCTCTTTTCCATCCTGCTTAGATTTTTTTTTTATTTCAGCATATTATGGGGGTACAAATGTTTAGTTTACGTATATGGCCTTTGCCCCTCCTCCGAGTCAGAGTTTCCGTACCCCAGATGGTGCCCACTGCCCCCTTTAGATGTGAATATACCCATCCCCTTCTCTTCTACTCCCACCTGCCCAACCCCTGATGAATGTTACTATTATATGTGCACATGAGTGTTGATCAATTAATACCGATTTGATGGTGACTACATGTGGTGCTTGTTTTTCCATTCTTGTGATACTTCACTTAGGAGAATGGGCTCCAGCTCTATCCAGGATAATACAAAAGGTGCTAGATCACCGTTGTTTTTTTGTGGCTGAATAGTACTCCATGGTATACATATACCACATTTTATTAATCCACTCATGTATCGATGGGCACTTGGGTTGTTTCCACATCTTTGCAATTGTGAATTGTGCTGCCACAAATATTCTAGTGCAGATGTCTTTTTTATAGACTGTCTTTTTTTCCTCTGGGTAGATGCCCAGTAATGGCATTGCTAGATCAAATGGTAATTCTACTTTTAGTTCTTTGAGGTACCTCCATATTGCTTTCCATAGAGGTTGTACTAGTTTGCAGTCCTACCAGCAGTATATGAGTGTTCCTATCTCTCTGCATCCATGCAAACATTTATCGTTTTGAGACTTTTTGATAAAGGCCATTGTCACTGGAGTTAAGTGATATCTCATTGTGGTTTTGATTTGTATTTTCCTGATAATTAGCGATTTTGAGCATTTTTTCATGTTTGTTGGCCATTAGTCTGTATTCTTTTGAAATGTTTCTATTCATGTCCTTTGCACACTTTTTAATGGGATCGTTTGATTTTTTCTTGCTGATTTTCCTGAATTCTATATAGATTCTAGTTATCAGCCCTTTATTGGATGTGTAGCATGTGAATATTTTCTCCCATTTTATAGGTTGTCTGTTCGTTCTATTGATTGTTTCCTTGGCTATGCAGAAGCTTTTTAATTTGATCAGGTCCCATTTATTTATTTTTGTTGTTGCTGTGATTGCCTTTGGGTCTTCTTCATAAATTCTTTCCCTAGGCCAATGTCTATAAGAGTTTTTCCGACATTTTATTCTAGAATTCTTATGGTTTCATGCCTTAGGTTTAAGTCTGTTATCCACTGTGAGTTGATTTTTGTGAGAGGTGAAAAGTGCAGATCCTGTTTCAGTCTTCTACATGTGGCTATCCAATTTTCCCAGCACCATTTATTGAATAAGGATTATTTTCCCCAGTGTATGTTTTCATTTGCTTTGTCAAATATTAGATGGCTATATGAGGATGGTTTTATATCTGGGTTCTCATTTCTGTTCCTTTGGTCTATATCTCTGTTCTTGTGCCAGTACCATGCTGTTTTGGTTACTATAACCTTGTAGTATAGCTTGAAGACTGGTAAGTTGATGCATCCCAGTTTGTTCTTTTTACTTAAGATTGCTTTTGTCAAAAGGGGGTCTTCTCGGGTTCCCTATGAAGTATAGAATTATTTTTTCTGGATCTGCAAAAAATGATGTTGGTATTTTAATAGGGATTGCATTGAATCTGTAGATCATTTTGGGTATTATATACATTTTAACAATGTTGATTCTGCCTATGCATGATCATGGTATAGTTTTCCACCTGTTTACGTCTTCTACTATTTCTTTCCTCAGTGTTTCATAGTTCTCCCTGTAGAGGTCTTTCACCTCCTTAGTTAAATATATTCCTAAGTATTTTGTTTTCTTTGTTGCTATTCTGAAAGGTATTGAGTCTTTGATTTGGTTCTCAGTTTGACTGTTGTTGGCATATAGAAATGCTACTGATTTGTATAATTGATTTTGTAATCTGAGACCTGCTGAATTTGTTTATCAATTCCTGTAGTCTCAGGGCAGAATATTTGGGGTTTTCTAGATATAAGTTCATATTGTCATCCAGGAAGTACTCAGAACAGCATTACACGTGGATCAGCACAATAGACACTTACCAGTGTAAAATCATCCAAAAGCTAAAAGTCACAGGCCAAATACCACAATGGCTCAAGAGAGAAAACAAAGCAACAAAATTCAACTCAACAGGAAGAACAGAAATCTGCCCCACTTATCAATTCTTTCAATAAATGTGAATGGCTTGAACTTCCCACTAAAGAGACATGGGCTGGCTGAATGGGTAAATATACACAAGCCGAGTATCTGCTGTCTTCAGGAAACACATCTAACCCACAAGGATGCATCCAGACTCAAGGTGAAGGGATAGAAAACAGTATTCCATGCAAATGGAAGTGAAAAGAAATCTGGTATAGCAGTTCTGTTTTCGGATAACTTAGTCTTCAAATCAACAAAAGTAAAGAAAGACAAAGATGGTCACTATATAATGGTGAAGGGTACAATTCAACAAGAAGACATAACAATTCTAAATATTTATGCACCTAACTCAGGTGCACCCAGATTCATAAAGCAAATCCTACTTGATCTAAACAAAATGATAAACAGCAACACCATAATAGCCGGGGACTTCAACACCGCTCTGACAGAACAGGACAGAACCTCCAAACAGAAAATCAACAAAGAAACAATGGGCTTAAACAGAACTCTAGAACAAATGGGCCTGACAGACATTTACAGAACATTCTACTAAAAAAACACCGAATATACTTTTTTCTCATCAGCTAAGGGGATATTTTCTAAGATTGACCATATCCTAGGCCACAAACATGTCTCAACAAATTAAAAAAAATAGAAATTATACCATGCATCTTCTCAGACCACAGTGGAATAAAAGTAGAAATCAACTCCAAGAGAAACTCTCATTGCCACACAAAGTCATGGAAACTAAACAACCTTTTGCTGAACGATTATTGTGTTAAGGAGGAAATTAAGGTGGAAATCAAAAGATTCTTTGAACTAAATGATAAGACACAAATTATCAAAATATTTGGGACACAGCTAAAGCAGTCCTGGGAGGAAAATTTATATCCATAAATGCCTACATCCAAAAGACGGAAAGATCACAGATCAAAAATCTAATGAATCCTCTGAAAGAACTAAAAAAGGATGAGTGAACCAACACCAAACCCAGCAGAAGAAAAGAAATAACAAAGATCAGAGCAGAACTAAATGAAATTGATAACAAAAATATGCAGAATATTAATCAAACAAAAAGTTGGTTCTTTGAAAAAATAAAATTCACACACGTCTTGCTATATTAATGGGAAGCAGAAAAGAAAGGACTCTAATAAGCTCAATCAGGAATGAAAAAGGAGAAATTACAACTGATACCATGGAAATACAAAATGTCATCTATGAATATGATAAAAATCTCTGTGCACATGAACTTGACAATGTGGAGGAAATGGACAAATTCTTAGAAACACACAGTTGACCTAGGCTCAGTTAGGAAGAAATGGAATTCCTGAACAGACCAATATGAAGCACTGAAATTTCAAGTACTGAAATTAAAGCAGCAATAAAAAACCTTCCAAAAAAAAAGTCCCAGACCAGATGGTTTCACACCAGAATTTTACCAGACCTACAAAGAACAGGTGCCTATACTGCAGAAACTATTCCACACCTTGGAGAAGGAAGGAATCCTCCTCAATGTGTTCTATGAAGCCAACATCACCCTCATACCCAAACCAGGAAAGGACAGAACAAAAAAAGAAAACAACAGACCAATATCCCTTATGAATATAGATGCAAAAATTCTCAACAAAAACCTAGCAAACCGAATGCAAATGCTTATCAAAAAAATAATCCATCATGACCAAGTGGACTTCATCCTAGAGATACAAGGATGGTTCAACATATGCAAATCTATAAATGTAATTCACCACTAAGAAATAAAAACGAAGACCATATGATCTTCTCAATAAATGCAGAAAAAGCATTCAATAAAATTCAGCACCCTTTTATGATAAGAATGCTGAACAAAATAGGCATTGAAGGAATGTACCTCTAAATGATAAAAGCCATATATGACAAACCCACAGCCAACATTATACTGAATGGGGAAAAATTGAAAGCTTTTCCCTTAGAACTGGAACCAGACAAAGTTGCCCTCCATCAACACTTCTATTCCAAAGAGTGCTGGAAGTCCTAGCCAGAGCAATCAGAAAGGAGAGGGAAATCAAGGGCATGGAAATGGGGGTAGAAGAGGTCAAACTGGTTAGATTTTAACCACATTCCATGAGAAGGAATTGAAGATTGGTTTCAGGACCAACTGCTTGTATTGCATAGTTTGTGCATAAACCTATGTAGTAAATACTTGACTTAGAGAAGATTGCAAAAACCTTCAACAAAAAACTGCCCGTGTGGCAATATGGACTCCCTTATCTTTCATATTCAGCATTTTTTTCCAGAGTAGCTTATCAGTCATTTGCAATGAAAGGTTTGATTTTCTTTAGGAAGCTCTTGGTTGTAAATACCATAGCTGGATAAGCACCACTTAATTATTAAGATCAAAATACTGATGCTCAAAATGTACAAAATCAAGAAAGCAAGGTAGCTTTTTTGTAGAATGCTGTGTGTATGTCTATGAATAAGGAACATTTTATTCTTTTATATCCCCAAGAATTAAAGTGTAGACACTCCAAATAAAATCAATCTATTTTAAATACAAAGTTATTAAGCAATGCATGTAGATATAGAACTAAATATTTGTGCACAAATATGAAGGCAATTTCTAAACAATGTTATAATTAGTTCTGTGACGGCCTGTAACTTCACCAGTACTGTAAGCTGTAGACAGAATCCGGGAAGAGAAGGTGCCAGGTAATTCATCCAGACATACTTTCTGAGCACATTCTACATACTGGCTGGTCTCAAAAGTTAATCTTGATTATGGAATACAGAATACTGCCTGAAGTTCATTTCTCTCTTGGGGTGGTACAGGTGATTTTTTTTCCCCCTGGTATAGTTGTTCAGTTGGGTTCAGCTATGCCCAACAAAACACAGTGGAGCTTATCAAAGCCACTGGACCTTCAGACCAATGAGTGAGAGATAAACCTATAAACCTATGAAATGAAAATGAAAACTACAGCAATAATATTATTAATAGTGATGATAACAACCACAATAGTACAAAATAATAAAAACACCACTACATGTTGTTTCTCTAGTGATAAAAGATTTTGCAAGAGAAAAGAGCTTCGTGAATGGTAGCATGCTGCTATTTACTTATAAACAAATGATGGGCATCATTCAGTCATAGGTTGAGCAAAATTGAGGCAAACCAAGCCCTTCAACAATTGAATACACATAGGAATGTGGAATAACATTTTATGATGTATTAGTTACCCAGGGCTACTGTAATGAATTAAAATAAACTTGGTGGCTTAAACTGCCCTGTTTTGGAGGCTAGGTGTCTGAAATCAAGGTGTTGGCAGGACCATGCTTTCCCTGAAGGCTCCGGGAAAGAATCCTCCCTTGCCTCTTTCTAGCTTATGATGGCTCCTGACAATTTTTGGTGTCCCCTGTCTTGTAGCTGCATCACCCCAACCTCTGTCTCCAGCCTCCCATCTTCTCTGTGTGTGTCTGTGTGTTTCCAAATCCCTCCGTCCTTATAAGGACATCAGTTATTAGATTTAGGTTCCAATCTAACCCAATATGACTTCATCTTAACTTGATGATATCTGCAGAGGCTCTGTTTCCAAATAAGGTTACATTTACAGGTACCAAGGGTTAGGACTTAAACATATCTTTTTGGAAGACAATTCAACCCACGACAGATGTATATCAGAGTGAAGTGATAAGATGACAGTCTTCTCAGTTGACAAGGTGTTATCAGTGCATCAGCAATAAACTGAAGTTGATCACTGCTTACTCTTTTTGTATGGAGAACTAGAAGGGCAAGGTCCTAAATATTTTCACAGCAATGAAAAATGCTGCAGACCAGATTGAGAAAACAAGGCAAACTGATCATAAGAGTTCAAGGTCATCTCTTTTCATTGTTTTCACATAATAATTGAAAATTTCAACCTGATGCAGATGAACACAAAACACCTAGTTTAAAGGCAATAAATCGGTTGAAAGAGAAATTTAAATGATTATGTAGCATACTAATCATGAGTGGGATTAGTATATTAAAATCCTTGAAATTATCAGGTTAGAATATCCCTTGTTTTTTAAAAAAAGTAATTGATCAGGGCACAAATGTTATCATATAAGCCATATGAACTGACAGGTTTGCAAAGTGTGTGGTATTTAGACCTACAGATACAAGGAAATAGAGCTGTTGCAGATGGTAGCTTTAGTAGACTGAAATGCTACCATGGATTGACTTAACCTAGTAAAATATGCACAAATGCTTTTTAAAGGCTCATAAATTTCTTAGCTACTTTGGCAGGTGGTTTCATTCTCTATTCTAATGAACAATAAAATATTTTAAGTAAACTTCAAGGGAGATTAGTTTGGAAGTTCTATTAATCTGAAGAACTATTATAATTTTATCACTTGTAGTCTTGGTTCATCTGAGGGCATCATTTTAGAATACCAATGTATGTATTATAGTAGACATTTTATAATGCCTTATCTGAATGCACTCTGTATTCATAGAATAATAGACACTGATAATAAAGTTAATATTGCTTTTGCACAATGAGATGTTAGAAATTTAAGGGTTTTGTGAGTAGACGTTAGTTTGGCAGCTCCACCCTCTAGGGATTTATTTTGGTTGCTGTAATGGTTAAATTTTATGTGTCAACTTGACTGGTCTATGGTGTCCAGTTGTTTTGTCAGTTACTAGTCTGGATGTTGTGAAAATATCTTCACAACATATCTATCACAATAATGTTGTGGTTAACATAATCAGTTGATTTTAAGTAAAGAGGTTACTCTCTATAATGTGGGTAAGCCCCATCTAATCAGTTGAAAGCTTTAAGAACAAAAACCAAGGTCTCCCAGAAAAGAAAGAATTCTGCCTCAAGCCTGTAACATAGAAATCCTGCCTGTATTTTCAGTCTGCCAGCCTGTCCTACAATTATGAGACTTGCCAAATATATCCTATTGGTTCTGCTTCTCTGGAGAACCCTGACTGACACAGTTGCTTAAGCTACATTTAAACATCTTCAGACTTGAAATTCTGAGATATTTTAAAAATTACAGTAGGGTTGAAAATATTGCAACAGCTACTCTGACTCCATATCCACTGTAGTGTATAGAATGCTGAGTCCCAGGCAGGAATAAATTTATTTGAGCATCCTTTTTATAAAGGCAACAGAATCTTGAAGGCCATTGTTAATCCTATCCTCTTGTCTCAGCTGTCTTCTCTTCTATGATATTTAAAGGGCCCTTTAATTTAGGGTTCTCTAATTGCAATAAAAAGATAAGTTGAGAGAAACAGCCAATACTCTGGAATGTGATTACATATAAGGTAAAAGTATAAAATACATACATGTATATTATTCATACATAAAATAAATATGATCACATGTATAACAAACTACAAAAATGATATTTTATGGTTCTAATGTCTACATTCCAACCTTATAATGTAATGAACT
>RJWJ010024077.1:12884-25279 GCA_004363605.1 Indri indri
ACAGTTCTGGAGGTTGAAAATCCAAGATCAAGGTGCCAGCAGTTTAGTTTCTCCTGAGGCCTCTCTCCTTGCCTTGCAGATGGCCACCTTCTTGCTGTGTCCTCACAGGGCCTTGCCTCTGCACATGTGTCCCTGGTGTCTTCCTCATTTTATAAGGATGTAAGTAGCTGCATATTTCATATTCAGCATTCACAAGTCCTTTGGATTTAGGACTCCACCCTTATGACCTCATTTAACCTTAATTACTTCTTCAAAGGCCCTATCTAAATATATAGACCCATTGGGGATAAGGGTTTCAACATATGAATTTGGGGGGACACAACTGAGTGCATTACAGATACAGTCTTTGTACTGGTCACGTTCCTAACTCCTGCCTATATAAAGGATCTGCTGGAACTGACGGCATATTGATCTTCTTCAATATGCCTACTTCTAAATGCCTGTGAATTACTTGGGAAATGATCTTTCTATACATCGTGGCTATTCTCTGCTTTGCTGAGGGGTTGGGATGGGGAAATATTCTTCTCTTCCTAAAATAGTTTTTGCGTGACATTAATAAGATTGCTTTTGAACTCACACAAGTCAATACAAAAAAACCCCAAAAAACTTGATTAAAAAATGGGCAAAGGATCTGATTAGACATTTCTCAAAAGAAGACATACAATGGCCAACAGGTGCTCAATATCACTAATCACGAAGGACATGCAGATGAATACTATGATGAGTTATCATCTCACACCTGTTAAGATGGCTATTATCAAAAAGACAAGAGAAAGCAAATGTTGGCCAGGATGTGGAGAAAAGGGAAACCTTGTACACTGATGATGGGACCATAAGCATTATGGAATACAGTTTGAAGGTTTCTTAAAAATTTTAAAATGGAACATATCATATGATTCAGCAATCCTACTTTTGGGCATATATCCAAAGAAAATAAAATCAGGATCTTGAAGAGATACCTGTACTCCCACATTTATTGCAGCATTATTCGCAATAGCCAAGATATAGAAATAACCTAAGTGTCTGCTGATAAATGGACAAAGAAAATGTGATTTTATGTATACATATAAATATGTGTGTGTGTATACATATATATATGTATACACACACACACATACACACACACATCCACAACAGAATATCATTCAGCCATGAAAAAGGAAGTCCTGCCATTTGCAATGACATAGATGAACCTGGAGGACATTATGCTAAATAAAATAAGCCAGGGAAAGAACTACCAATACTACATGAACTTATATGTGGAATCTAAAAAAGTTGAACTTATAGAAGCAGAAAGTAGAATGGTAGTTGCCAGGGACTGAGGGTGTTGGGGAAATGGAGTTCAAATAGTTGGCTAAAGGGTATACATTTTCAGTTGTAAGATGAATACGTTCTGGGAATATAATGTATAGCATGGTGACTATAGTTAATAATAATATATTATTTACTTGAAATTTGATAGGAGAGTAGATCTCAAGTGTCCTCAACCCCCCCAACCACACACACAATGATAACTATGTATGGTGATGGCTGTGTTAATTAATTTGATTGTGGAAGTCATCTCACCATGTGTACATAAAATCAAATCATTTTGTTGTACACCTTTAATATACATATTTTCTATTTGTCAATTATACCTTAATAAAGCTGGAAAAAAGTAAAGACAAACAACAAATAGAAAAACAAATGGTCCTTTTGTTGGTTTTAGGGAGCTGGCTGTTCATAGTTTAACTATTTTATGCCTATGTGTATATAACAGAATCCCCTTTTTTTTCTGAACTAAAATACTATTAATAAGTGGACTCTCTAGACATCTTATAAACCCTTATATTTGAATAAAGATGGCTCTTTAAAATACTATGTCCTAGGATGTCAATTATATTTTGTCATTTTCCTCTGTGCTGAAATCCAAATTACCAGATAAAGAATAGAATAGTTCTTTGAAATTCTCTTTTTTAAGGAAAAATAAAATTTCACATGCAACCACTAGAATATTAAAATTTGTTCTTATTAAGAAAGGAGTATTTGAATAAAAATTTAACTTAAGTTTTTAAAAGCAAGATTACAAAAATTGAAGGTAAAATGAAAGAATACCTTTGAAAATGTTTTAGAAGTTTCTAGTTATATTATTCCAAATTGGTGATGTTAACATTTTAAAATAATAATGCCCTCATGGATTATTATTCTCAAAGTATACTTTGACCATTGGAGTTGTACTATTTATTGATTAGATGGTGCTATAAGTGAAATACAGGTACTGAGAGCAAAAATTGAAGAGCTGCTGAATTTTTACTGAGGTTTCCAAGTTTGTGCATAGCACAGTGGTTTAAATCACTTCTCTTTCTTCCTACCTTAATGCCAATGTTTACTTTGTGTTTTTATAAATTTTTGTTTCTTTAAAGAAACCCTATTTCCAAATAACATCCTATTTTTGTTACGCAAACTTCTTTTAAAGTCTTTTCTCTTCATTTCCAGAATGTATTTCATTTTTATTTTTTCACTGCCATATGTCTTGGTTGAAGATTTTATACTTTCTGGTTTTTTTTTTTTTTTACTGCCCACCAATTTTTCATCCTCAAAAACATTGATTCCATCCCTGGTGCTCTACAGAAACTACAAATTATTCCTCCATCACCTCAAACCAAACTTAGCCTTTTCTCTCAAAGGGTATTGTACTAATTATTTATTGCTGCATAACAAGTTATCACACACTTAGCAGCTTAAAACAACACACATTTATTATCTGACTATTTTTGTGGATCAGAAATTCAGGCACCACTTAGCTGGGTTCCAGCTTCCAGGTCTCTCACAATGGCTGCAATAAAGTCATTGGCTTGGGCTAGGGTCTCATCTGAAGGTTTGAGTGGGGAAAGATTTTCTTCTGAGCTCACATGGTGTGGACAGGATTCAGGTACTTGAGGCTGTTGAAGTGAGGATCTCACAGTTCTTTGGCTATCAACCAAAGTTCACTTTTAATTCCTTGCCATGTGGCCCTCTCCATAGTATAGCTGACAATGTGGCAGCTTGCTTTCTTAGAGCAAGCAAGGGAGAATTCTAGCAAGTTGAAAGTTATAATCTCTTGTAGTCTAATCATAGAAATGCTACTGTCTTCTACTGGTAAAAACAAAGTTGATAGACCAGATCACACTCAAGGAAAGGGGATTACATAAGTGTATGAATAATAGGAGGTGGAGATCACTGGGGATTCTTTTAGAGTCTGTCTGCCACAGGGATTATTTCTTGAATACTTTTTATCTGACAATGATATCATTATTTTTTTTTTACCTGACAATGATGTCATTATTATTTAGGCCAGTTATTCTGGCCTAAAACCTGGGAGCTATCTTTGATTCTGGTCTCTTTCTCTAGTTGTCTTCCATTTTTTCTTTGTTTCAGAATCTGTGTGATAATGAAAAGAATAGTCAGAAAACCAAGTTACTGTCCTAGCAATCCTACCAACTTTGGGGAATCATTTAAATTTCTGGGCTACAGTTTCTTTATCTGTAAATGAGGTCTGGTATTAAGTAATCTGTAATTCCAATCAGTCCTAACATTCTTTGAACTTAAGCATGCTGAATTTTCCTGTGAGAATTTATTTCTTTTCTTTTCCCATTCCAATCCAACTAAACTACCATTTTCATTTTGCCATTTGCCAACTCAGGTGCCTATAGTAACTTCCAGTTGCCTATAAGATAAAAGCCAAATATGTCTTTTTTTTCTATTGTTAGTTGGCTCTGCCCAGTCTGACTCAGATTATATCCCCAACTTCACCTTGGATTCTACTACTACAGGGATCCCTTAGTTATGGCTCACCTGAGCTATTCATTCATCATACCTTGATTTTCTTGTATGGTTTGTTCACCTATACTCTCTCCTTGATTGTCTTCCAAACGTTCCCTTAGCCTATCTAATTTATCCCATTCTTTAGAGTTCAACTGAACACACATCTTTAAAACATGGATGTTAATATACTGGTTTGAATTTGGAAAGACTAAGTTTCAAATTCTGATGTTACACATGTAAGTTTTGTTACTTAGGCATGTTTAAACTCTTTGAGCTGCATCTTTAAAATCAGCATATTAAAAGTTTGCTCATGGGTTATTATAGGATTACATATGATAATGTATGTCAGGTGCTTAACAGAGTCCCTGGCACACATGAAATTCTCAAAAATTATTATTGTCCCTGATTTTTTCTAGTCTGTGTTTTCCATGACATTGAAATAGTATGACATATCTTTGTTGGTCCCACATTTTTTTCTGCCTTTTTATTGTTTGTTGATTATTCTTTCTTTTGCATAAGTCATATTATTTCCCAGATGGTATGTTTCTTCAGGGTAGGGACCACACTTTACACTTCTTTATATTTCTCTCGTCACCTAGAACAGTGCTTTGTAGCACGCTAACTGCCTGCTTTTCCTCAAACTCGTCATCCGTGCTCATGCCACTGTGACTATGTGCTTTTCCCTCAGCTCTTTCTTTTACTTTCAACCTATCAATTTTTTCATTCTTTTGGTCTCAGCCCTGGGTTTCTCAATGATTCATTCAACAGGCATTTTATTAAGAGTCTATAACATACTAGGCACAGTACTCCATTATGGGGATACATTTGTTGAACTAAAACCAACATACTTTCTGACTTGTGGAACTCAGTCTAGTGGGGAAAAACTGACATTTGTTAAATATTCATAGAAACAAATATGATTCCATGAGGAAACTGACGTATCATCACATAAGGGATATGATGAGCAACTATAATAGGGAAATTTGACAGGGATATCTGATACATGAAAAGTAAAAATTATCAGGATGAAGACAGAAAGGAAGAGCATGGTGAGAGGGAACTTAATGTGTGTCATCCAGGGCAGAGCTAGGTTCTCAAATTTGGGGAGTGGGCCAGCCCATGAGTGGGGAGGTGACATGTACAGTCACCTTTTTGACTATCTTGGTTATACATACCATGATCTTGCTTTCATTAATCATAATCTAAATTGTTATGCTAAAATTTTGCTTTAAAATAGGTACCTAATTTGGAGAATGTACTTAGGGGAGCAGTTATACAATCTGCTGCCTGCAGCTATGGTTCTGAGTAAGAGGAATGGAAAGGCGAGTGTGGCTGGACCTCAGAGAGTGGGCTAGGACCCTGGGGGTATATGGGATTGAGGGGGTAGGAGGGCCATGATTACACAGGGCATTTTATACCAGGTTGAGGAGATTTATCCCAGGGGAAGTCACAGGGCAGTTTTAAGCTAGGGAGTTCAAGGATCAGATTGACATTTTGAAAGCATATCTTTGGCTGCCATATGAAGGGAGAGGATATCCCTAAATCACTTTTTGCCATTCCATTTTGTGTGAACCAGGATGTAGTTATGTGATTAATATTTATTTTAATCTACTTGACATTATAGTATTTTCCCCCTGTTCTGCTATATGCTACATCAATTAGGATTTGATTGGCTATTAGTAGTCACAGAAGAATCTCAAATAACAGCTTAAACAAATAGAGGTTTGTTTTTCTATCACATAAAGGAATTGTGAAGTGGGCATTCCAGGATTAATATGGAAGTTTAACAGTCAACAGGAGCTGTGATCCTTTTTTTATTGTTGTTACTCTACCAGCTTTGTGTGTCCTGCCTCATGTCTAAGACAGCCACTTGAATTTTAGACAGCACATAGTAACAAGGAGAAGGGATGGATGAAGGGCATATCTTCATTTAAGGACACTTACTGAAAGTTACACATAATGCTTCCATGTTACAGAACTTAATTATGTGCCAACACCCAACTCAAATGGATGCTGGGATAAATAGCTGATTTTCTATGGGGCACTCTGCCTAGCTAAAAATGAAGGATTCTATTCTTATGGAAGAAGAAGAGCATGAACATTGGGGACAAATTTGGACTTTTGGCCACTCTCTTCCTTCTGAAGGAGGCAACCCTGAATCCCATGAAGTTACTAATTGTAGTCTAAAGTTCAGGATCTCTGGGACTTAGGCAGATTTATCCATCAGGCCTGGGTATGACTCCTTAAGTTCTGGTAACCCATGAACTAAAAGACAAATTGTCTGCCATGAGCACATCCAATATACCATATTAGAGGAGGAATAGGCTACTTGAAATAAAAACTCCTACTCAGAAATGGGGAGAATGGAGATAACCACCAGTCACTGTTCCGTAGAAATTATAAATTCCCTATAGGCAGGAATAGTGTGGGACAACTTCCTTGATTAATCATCTGGAAACCCCTGATTCTGTTCTTTGGAAGGAACTCCCTCATCCATTGTTCTATATGGTTCTGGCTTTGTTCCTGGAAAGTTTCTTGTTTTCTATTTTCATGGAAGGACATCTCTGAAGCTAATAATGGATAGTAAACCCCTCATGATGGCCATGGAACTTTTTCAGATCACTTACTGTTTCTGCCATTTTCTTTGTGGAGGGCAGGAATTGTATTTTGAAGGCCACACAATTACAGACTCCCCCACAAAGATGGCTGTAACATTATCTCCCATCTTACCAGTTATTCTTACAGCACGACTTTGTTATTTCCCCATCAAGAAATAGAGTCTATGTCCTCTCTCCTTGAAACTTGAACCTTTTGACTGCCTCAACCAATAGAATATGGCAGAATGTCATTATGTGACTTCCAACCTGAGGTTTTAAAAGGTGATGCAGCTTCTACTTGACTTTCTTAGGTGCTTGCTCTTGGAAACCAATCACCATGTTATGAGGAAGCCCAGGTCATGTTGTGGGATCACATGTAGTGTTCTGCCTCACAGGCTTAGCTGAGATCATAGTCAACAGCAAGCATCAAGCATTAGACTTGTGAGTGAGGAACCCGTTAAGATCACTCCAGTACTAGCCACTGTCTGATTGCAACTTCATTAGAGACTCTAAGTGTGAACCATCTAACTGAATATAGTCACTTCCCAGAAGTGTGAGGGATAATGATGATGATGATGGTGATGATAATTATAGTAATAATAATGAAGGACTGTTGTAGTTTCACACCACTAAATTTGGGGTCGTTTGTTACATAGCAAAAGATAACTGATACGACTTTTGCAGGCTTGGCATAAAGGTTTTGTAAATATAATTCTCTCTCTAAAAAAAGTAAGCTTTCAATTTATTTACTTCTGGTCAGTTCCATATATAAGTAACCACAGTTATAGTTCTTAAATAAATATAGTTTTTAAGACTGTGCTCTTTAATTTATTGGCTTCTTTGATCCTCCAGCCCTCTTGTGGCTGTCTGACATAACGGGTTTAGGGGTAAAGGAAACATTTTTAGTGCCATCTTTGCTAGTAGATGCACAGCTTTTGTGTGGTTGGCGTAAATGCAATCTCTGTCAGAGCCTTTATTTAGCCACACTGCCAACCTCACCTTGCTGGTTCAGAATGAGGTATTGAAGCTATAGACTCTTTCAACCTAGCAATGTTCTAAATCTTAGGACTTTTAATAAATTTAGATTTCAAACTGTAAACAGAGGTTGCCTCTTTTAGCAAAGTTGAATTCCCTTCCATCTCTACTTGCAGACTGGCTAGCTGTGGCCAGAGTTTAACCTTTTCATGTAGGACTTTGTTGGAAGAGGGAAGAAGAAACCAACAACTGCCAGATTTGTGAATCTTTTCTGTCATTTCCCTTAATGTTATAGCCTTGTTGGGCATGTGTCTTGCAACAAGGTGCCTTGTGGGATGAGCAGGTTTCCATTTGGTCAAGAATTTTGACTGATCAAGCTGTGCCATCATGAAACAAGAGTCCCTATATTTCCACCCAGAAATAACTAATTGTGCCCTGCTACCCACCACATCCAGTACGCCAATACCTATTTTTTTCTTAAAGTAGAGAAGTACCCATTTCTAGGTACCTACATTCTGAATTTGGATTAGATTCAGCTACGAGCAACGGAAAAATCAAAGTAAGAGTAGCTTACACAAGATAAAAGTATATTTCTGTCTAACATAGAGGACTTCAGAGGTGGGCAATCCAGGATTTGTATGGCAGTTTCACGATTAAGAGGATTCAGTTTCTTCTGTCTTGATGCTCTTCTATTTCTTAACTTGCTGCCTCATGTTCCAAGATAGCTGCTTGAACTCTAGTATCACACCACTTTCTAGCCAGTAGTAAGGAAAATGGAGCAGAGAGGAGCATGCCTTCTTCAAGTGTGTTTATTAGAAGTTGTACACACAGCTTTCATTTAAACCACATTTGCCAGCAATTAGTCCCCTGGCTGCACTTAACTGGGAGGGAAGATGGGAAATGTTTTTATTCTGGGTGGTCGTATGCCCAGAGTAGCCCTCATTCACATCCTTTCGAAAATTACTTAGCTCTGTTCTATATATTCTTTACATAGTTTTCTCATGAATTTAAACTTTTAAATGAACCATGTGCTATGTGAGGAAAACATCACTGGGACTTAAATCAGAAAGAGGGCATGTTGGGATGGTAAAGCTGAGAAAATTAAGCCTCGCATGTGTCCTTGGGACCTGGACTCCCAGGACTTCATTCACTCTTGGTAACTAAATCCCCCACACCAGCCCTCATTAACCATCTTTACAGCAAGAGCTCTTCCTCCCAAAAGGATTTATTATTTGCATTCTGGGGAGGCAATTAGAAGTTTATAGTAAGATTTAAGTTTGATAAGGGCCTCAGTGCTCTTTTCTGTATTTCTTCTCAATAACCTGACCAAGGATTTTTCTCCCCTAGTTTAATAAACTTTGTCAAATCTGATACTAGAAGAATAAGCTCTGTTTAATCCCATAAAAACTTCTTTTTGTTTATCAGAAATAAGTTGATAAGAGATACAATAGTACCGTGCTTTATATATACTATGTTTTTTCTTATGCATACATACATAAAATAAAGTTTAATTTATAAATTAGGCACAGTAAGAGATTAACAATGATAACTAATAATAAAATAGAACAATTAAACAATATATTGTTATACAAGTCGTATGGATATCTCACTGTACTGTACTCATCCTTATTATTCTGTGATTTGTCAATGAGAAAATAACCTAGATGACTACTAAGTGACTAACGGGCAAGTAGCATATACAGCATGGATAGATTTTGCTGGGCAAGGAGGTGATTCATGTCCTGGGCTGGATGGAGCAAGGTGGTGCAAGATGTCATGACACTACTCAGAACAGCACACAAGTTAAAACTTAGGAATTGTTTATTTCTGGAATTTTCCATTTAATATTTTTGGACTGAGTTTGACCAGAGGTAACTGAAATCATGGAAAGTGAAACACCACAGATAAGGGGGGTTACCATAATGACTTATCTCTCATTATGTCTAAGAGGAAGATTAATGAAGTATTCCAGTGATTAAAAAGTCATTAAATTAATTCATTTATTCATTCAAAAATGTTACATGAGTACTTATTATGTGACAGACGCAGCACTCACTGTGGGGAATATTGTGATACACAGAACAGCCAGTATTGACTGTAGTCAGCTGAATCATGACCACAAAGTTATTGAAGTCCCAATCCATGGAACCCGTGAACCTTATATGGTAAAAGAGACTTTGTGGATGTGATGAAGTTAAGGATCTTGAGTTGGGGAGATTATTCTGGGTTATCTGGGTATGCCCTAAATGCAATCATGTGACCTACTAAGAGGGACCTGCTCTCACTGTGAGAGATGTGAGAGAAGAGGAAGAAGGCACTATGACAAGGCGGGGGTCACAGCATGAGCCAAGGATGAAGAACAGCCTCTGGAAGGGGGAAGGCCATGAGAAGGATGCTGCAGCAGGACAAAAGGAGCCTCTAGGGGGAGTGTGGCCCTCCCCACACCTTGATCGCCGTCCAGGGAACCTGCCAACTTTTGATCTCCAGAACTGGGAGAGAATCGATTTCTACTATTGTAAACCACCAAGTTTATGTTAATTTGTTACAGCAGCCACACTGTTAACCCACTATTACCTAGTGGGTTAAAAGGCAATTAGAATAAAGTATGAAATAATATCTAACTTGAAACTTAAAAGAACAATATGGGTTAGTCTGGGTAAGAGAGTGGGGAAGGGAAGAGTCAGAGCTAGCTGGAAGTATCAGCTTTTAAAAAGTCATTCGCCTCTTTGAAGTGGAGAATGCTTTTGTGGGGGTGAGGGAGTGGCGGGGATGTCGTTGCAAAAGATGAGGCCGAATGAACCATTAAGCAGTCGCTGGGTGGTGAAGGCACGAGTCATGCTAAGGGGACTGGGCTTTATTCTTGGGGCCTGGAAGCTGTTCAAGAGCTTTTGGCAGAGGAGTGGCATTATTAGGTCTGAATTTAGGTAAATCTTTTGGACTGTAGGGTGAGTTATTGGAAATCTTCTAAAGCCACATCAGTCTTTTCAGGACCCATTCTTGGGCCTTTGGGTTTAGGCATTTTGTCTTATTATTTTGGTTCTTTTTCTAAACATGGACTTTCAATTGCAAGATTCCCTTGGTTTCCACAGGTCTTTACTGCTACAGATCCCTTTTTCCCTCCTCTTTCCTGAACTCCAGACACATAGATTTACTTGCCTACTCAACATCTCCACTTGGATAAAAATAAGTATTTAAAACAGCATTCCCAAACCAATCTCCAGATAGTTCCTTATCCACAACCTGGTCTGCATCTCAATAAATGATGACTCTTTTTTCAGTCATTCAAATCAAACACCTTGGGGTTGTGTTTGACTCCTATTTTCTCTCACATCCTACATGCAATCTAATAGGAAATTCTGGGTAGAAAACTTATGTCCAAGATAGCTGCAGGGTTTTGTTTTTACTAATATTAATATATATGTTCTACAAATCAGGACTTCCTCATTATTTTGCAATTCTTGATATGAAAAGTTCAATTGGATTTAAAATGTCTTCATGTTATTATAAGAACTTGAATAGTTATATTTGTCAATGGAAGAGCTCTTAAATCCCTTAAATATAATTTCAGCTGTTGTAAATTTTTGAATGGTTGCATAAAAGGGTTTTATTTCTTTTTTTTTTTATCACCTGCTAGTAAGATGAAAAGTTTTTCATTGACAATGCTCATCAAGAATTTATAGAGATCATCATTAAAATGTCTTGAATAGGAATTTAATAAAACTATCTTAACTTTTTAAAAAAAAATTCAGAATATTACAGGGGTACAAACGTTTTGGTTACATGAATTGCTTTTATACAGTTTGAGTCAAAGTTTTAAGTGTGTCCACCCAGATACTGTTCATTTTACCCGTTAGGTGTGAATTTACCCATCCCTTCTGTCCCCCTCCCACCTGCTTTATTTCCATTGAATTTTACTACCATATGTGCACATGCGTGTTGATCAATTAGTTCCAATTTATCAGTAAATACATGTGTTCATTTTCCCATTCTTGCGATACTTCACTTAAAAGGATGGTCTCCAGTTCCATCCAGGATGTTACAAAAGGTATTAGTTCACCAATATATTTTATGGCTGAGTAATACTCCATGGTATATGGAGTATTAATCCATGTTTTCTTAATCCACTCATGTATTGATGGGCACTTGGGTTGTTTCCGTATCTTTGCAGTTGTGAATTGTGCTGCTATAAACATTCAAGTGCAAGTGTCTTTTTTATAAAATGTCTTCTTTTCCCTTAGTTAAATACCTAGTAGTAGGATTTCTGGATCAAATGGCAGTTCTACTTTTAATTCTCTTACATATCTTCATACTACTTTCCATAGAAGTTGTACTAGTTTGCAGTCCTACAAGCAGTATATGAGTGTTTCTATCTCTCTGCATCCACGCCAGCATCTGTTGGATATATAGCATGCAAATATTTTCTCCCATTATGTAGGCTATTTGCTCTATTGATTGTTTCCTTGGCTATGTAGAAACTTTTTAATTTAATCAGGTCCCATTTATTTATTTTTGTTGTTGCCGTGATTGCCTTTGGGGTCTTCTTCATAAATTCTTTGCCAGGCTGATATCTACAAGAGTTTTTCCAACCTATTCTTCTAGGATTCTTATAGTTTCATGCCTTAGGTTTAAGTCCGTTATCCACCGTGAGTTGATTTTCGTGAGTGCTGAGAGGTGCGTATCCTGTTTCAGTCTTCTACACATGGCTATCCAATTTTCCCAGCACCATTTATTGAATAGGGATTCTTTTCCCCAGTGTATGTTTTTATCTGCTTTGTCAAAGATCAGATGGCAATATGAGGATGGTATTATATCTGGGTTCTCTGTTTTGATCCATTGGTTTATGTCCCTGTTCTTGTGACAATACCATGTTGTTTTGGTTACTATAGCCTTGTAGTATAGATTTAAGTCTGGTAAAGTGATGGCTCCTGATTTGTTCTAAATTTTGCTTAAGGTTGCTTTGGCTATTCGGGGTCTTTTCTGGTTCCATAGAAGTGTAGAATTATTTTTTTCTAGATCTGCGAAAAATGATGTTGGTATTTT
>RJWJ010024078.1:0-25191 GCA_004363605.1 Indri indri
GTGAGCAGCCCTAGACCCCTTGTTGAGCTTTGATTTTGTTTTATGTTAATGAACTATGGCTCTTCAGGCAGAAACCCTCATCCTTCTTAGGAATTCCCAGTTCCCTCTGCCAGTCCTTCATGCCTAAGGGAATGAGGAGGGTGCAGGGTAGGAGGAGGAGGAGGGGGAGGCAGAGGCCAGCAGCAGGGCTCGAGATGAGGGATGTCTTTGGAAGAAATTGCTGTCTATGCATTTGCTGTTTACAGTAAACCTCTGCAGAACCATCAGACCCCTTGGCTGAGAATCTGCCAGGACACCTAAAGCTCTCATCCTTCCTTCCTTGATTTCAGATGTTCGTGGGCCTCCTGTTTTGGTTCCAGTTTTACTGTGGCTTCTCTGCATCTGCCATGATCGACCAGTGGTATCTAATCTTCTTCAATCTGCTCTTCTCATCGCTTCCCCAGCTCGTGACTGGGGTTCTGGACAAGGACGTGCCGGCCCACGTGCTGCTGACCAAGCCGCAGCTCTACAGGAGCGGCCAGAACATGGAGGTAGCGCGCCCCCGAGTCTCCGCCCCCGTCTCCTGCCCTCCGAGTTCACCTTCTGGAAAGAGCAAGTCCCCAAGCCTCCCTTTAGATGGACACCCTGGACAAATTGTTAAAATTCTAGCATCTGGCTTGTGGAAGGAGAAAAATGGATGCCGTGTGCTTGACTCTGTGGTGTGTTAAGTGTAATGAGTGAGAACTGTCTCCACCCCAGGAGTTTCCAACAGCCCAAGGAAAGCCCACACTGAGTCACAGGTGATCAGTGAGGCCTGGGTAGGGATTTTTTAAAGCAAGCAAGTAAAAGAAAAAAGTGATTTATTTTGAATGGGAGTTAAGAAGACAAACCCATAGGAAAGAACAAAGAGTTGTATACACCGCGCACTTCCCTGTAATCTCCTTGCTTCGTTTTTGTGTCCCAGGAATATCGACCACAAACGTTCTGGTTAAACATGGTTGATGCTGCCTTCCAGAGCCTGGTTTGCTTTTTCATTCCTTACCTGGTAAGTTGGCACCTGGCACAGTTTTTCCCATCAGCCGCACCTGGGGACCCACGGATACCGGATGCTGCTGTCTTTCAGGCCTACTACAATTCGGACGTGGACCTGTTCACCTGGGGGACCCCCATCACGGCCATCGCGCTGTTCACCTTCCTACTGCACCTGGGTATTGAAACCAGAACTTGGGTAAGGGTCACCTGTTCGGTCACATCCCAGAGGGTGGCGATGCTGCAGGGCCCACACTTTCCTGCAGGTTCCGTGAGACCTAGGAGGTTTTTCTGAGCAGCCAGGAGACTGCAGAGCCTTCCCCAGGGTGATGAGAAGGAAATTGACACAAATCCAAGCCCCCTGGTGTGTGGGGCACCTGGGCAGGTCTCTGCTCCTTCTCCCCTTCTTTCCCTGCTTCTCCACCACACCCTCCCTTCCCCTCCCATCCTGCCCTCCCACCCCACGCTGCTCACGGCCTGTGTGTGTCTTAGGCTGCTGCACAGGTTCCTGAGGCTTCCTTAAGCCCCACCAGCCCCTGGTGAGAAAGACCCCGGTTTTTACTAAGCCCTGAGAACATGACATCCACTCATTGATGACTGGTGTGTTTTTGCTGTTGTCTTCGTCACTTTTAAGTAGAAATAAAAGCCCTTTCTTTCTCTTTCTCCCTCAGACCTGGCTCAACTGGATCACTTGTGGCTTCAGTATCCTTTTGTTTTTCACCGTGGCTTTGATTTACAATGCTTCCTGTGCGACGTGCTATCCTCCGTCTAACCCTTATTGGACTATGCAGACGCTACTGGGCGACCCTGTGTTTTACTTGACTTGCCTCCTAGCGCCTGTCACTGCGCTGCTGCCCAGGTGCGTATCAGAGGTGGCTGGTGCCCTGAGTCCCGAGTGAGCTCCGAGAACACTCGCCTTGCGTTTGCCCCGTGTGAGTCTCAGGAAGCTCAAAGGCACCACCTGCAGTGACAGCTAACTTTTTTTTTTAATGTGCTCTTTCTAGATTATTTTTCAAAGCCCTCCAGGGAAGCCTTTTCCCCACCCCACTGCAGCTGGGATGCCAGTCAGCCAGCAAGAGACTCAACATTCCCAAAGAGACCTTTGCTCAGGGACATCTCCAGGGAGACCTGAGAACTGAGCACTCAGTGGGGAGGACCATCAGCCCCTCTGCGTCCCTGTCCCAGGACTGTGTCTCCCAGGACTATACCTCCCAGGCTTCTTGGCATACACAGCAGCCAGCCTGCTCCCCAGAGGCCACTGGGGAGCCCAGCGTGGTGGACAACAGCATGCCATTGAGGGATGACACCGTACTGGAGGGGCTGAGTGCGCAGTCCCCGGGGTCCTCCACATGGGGGGCAGCTATTCCAGAAGGGTGTCCCGAAGAGTCCAAGGTGAAATCCACCAGTGCTGGCAGGGTTGCCTCCCTGTCATCCCTCTTCAACCTGCCCAACTTCAGCTCGATCAACTGGATTTCTTCCCTGTCGCTGGTCGGTGGGCTGGGGAGTGTCCTACAGTTCTCCCGAAGCAGTTTGCAGATGGACAAGCAGGACGGGGAGTTCCTGTCCAGGCCCCCTCAGGCAGAGCAGGACTTAAGGGGACAGACCACGGACTACTTCTAGGAGCACCTCCAAGGGGTCTCAGCTGACTAGCTGCCATGGAAACCTTGATTTCAAGGCCTTTTTTGATATATATTACGTAGATGTTAATATTATTTATGTTTATTATTTGCACAGAAGAGTTCTAGGGAGATGTATTTTTAAATGTTTCCAAGGCTAACACAGGAAACGAGAGGTACCAAAAAAGAAAGTTTATTTTTTAAAGTTCTAAGTAGAGTATATTGAAAAGAAAAATAAGAGCTTTAACGTATATAAAAATTTAAAGAAGAATGACACTTGAAAAGTCTCTTCAGATTTATTTTTTCATCTCATTTTGTAAGAAAATGCGGTATGGTTTGTTTCCTTCAACGTGCATGACCTTTGCTTTTCCCGAGTATAAACGTGGGACTGAGCACAGTGAACTTGGGCAGGTGGGGACGCAGACGGCAGCGAGC
This sequence comes from Indri indri, assembly GCA_004363605.1. NCBI lineage: Eukaryota > Metazoa > Chordata > Mammalia > Primates > Indriidae > Indri > Indri indri. The sequence continues at coordinate 3,060 of RJWJ010024078.1, forward strand.
ACAGGTGACGGCGGGCAGCGTGCACAGCCCCCAGAGGAAGGTTCCCACTGGCTTTTGATTCCACCCACGTGGGAGGGCTGGGGCTCCACTTCACCCAGAAAAGGGAAAGTGAGGCCTCAAGAAAAATTCATGTGTGAAGTTCATTCCAATGTTCAGTTCTCCACAGGCATTTCATAAGGATCGCCTTGAGGGTATGACAGCCCTTATGTAGTGTTTTGCCTGTTAAAATCAAAACAAGCAATAAACAACCTTCACTTTGCAAAGAGAGTGTGTCCTGCTACCACTGTTGTGTGAAGTGATCAATATCTGACCTCACAGAGTGTGTTCTGCATGCCACAGAGCACTTCCTTAGGGCGAGTCCTTTTGGACACTGCCAGCTTGGTGACACAGGGACCACTGCCGCTGCACAGTCTGTTGTGCCATGGCACCCTGCACCAGGCAATCAGCACCGTCAGGCCCTTCCTGCCCAGGGGCTAGGCTGTTCAAGTGTGTGTCCCCAGGCATTTGTCTGATGAGTCACCAGGTCTGTCCCTCTAGAAAAAGAAAGAGGAAAAGATGATAAAAGTCCAAGATAGTTCTGTGGCATTTCCTCTTCTGAGCCCTGTCTTTCTGCTTTGTCTAAGAGTCCCAACTCTGCTCAGCACTGGGGATGGGAAGTAGGCAGGGTGTGTTCCCTGCTGTGCAGGACATATGGTTTCTATGGACACCGGTCCCCAAGAAGAGCAACACAGACAGGGCAAAGGATCTGAGCACAAAAAGTCCTGAGCACAGCACATCAGGAAAGAATGGCGGGTTGTCCAGTGAGTGTGGCTCATTGCAGGCAACGGAAAATGCACATCATTCTGGTCAAGCAGAAAAGGAAGGCACAGCTCGCTGTCTGCAAGACCAGAGGGAGGCTGGACTGCAGGGTGACTGGCTCTGCAACTCAGATCTGGGCTTTTTCTCCCACCCCTCAGCTTTCAGAGCCAGTGCTGTCCTAAGGCGGCCTCTGTTCTTGTGATGGAATGGCTGGAGTCATCTCAGGATGTAACCACACATCACACCGTCCTGAGGGAGGAAAGGGTACCCTCTCTCCACATTCCAAACAGAATCCCAGTTTCCTCAGCCTCACCCTGCATAGGTTGTGTGACATCCTCAGAATGGAGGGGATTGTCCTGGCTGGGGCTCCCAACTTCCCTCAAAGTGCCAGAGCTTTGTGAGTGAAGGCTCAGGGGAATATCTGTGTCCTGTCAGATGGGGGAGACAGAAGTGGGTGGGAGGCAGCTCTAGCAGCCAGCAGTGCCAGGCCACAGGTGACAGCCATCCCAACCCTGCCTCCCCCATGCCTGATGCTACCTTGTCTATTCTCAAAGCAACAAGCTTGTAAAGAATTTTCTTGGGAAGATGCACAACACTGCTGTTTCCTGAATTAAGGTGATGGTTGTTAGTGCAAAGTATAGGAGGAAGAACTATAAGCATGTTTACCTGAATATCTGAGAGTTCAAAATGCCCCAGCTTCCAGATTTTCCTGTACTCACAATCTGCCTCCTTTCCAAAGACCATCTTTCCTCTGCACATACTTCCTCTTGGGGAACGGAATGACCCAGGCAGTGGCTTCAGGAACATGCATACCAAAGCCGGTTTAGATAAATAAACATCATAAATGGCATTGACAGCTCCTCTTTGGGATGAAGAATATTCATAGACATCTACAATAATAATCTATCATAGCTAAGTTTGCTGTCAAAATGAACATAGTACAGGGATAAACTTCGTGATTATCTCAAAAAACCACTGAGTAATATACGTTACCAAATCCTAATAACGAATCTAAAATAAACAGGAAGGCTGACTTTCTAAGGCTGCCTCTGTCCTTGGCAACAAAATAGCTTGATTAGTTATTTGACATTATACAGCATGTCTATTTCAAAGTCAAAACCAATTAATTTTAAATTCTTAGAGGTCAAGTATTGTGGCCTCTTCACCTTGTATCCCTGGCACTTTGCACAGCATCTAGCAGTTTGAAGGTGCTCAGTAAATGTTTGAAGAATCCAACAATAAATGATAATCCTGAAGCACTAAAGGCATTCTTGTTAAAATCAGAGTTAAAGGAAAGCTGCTTGTTATAATCCATTATTTAATATTTTTTGGAATTTCTGAATAATGTAATAAGACATGAATTTTTAACAAGAATGAATAATGGCATGTTAGAGACCAAATTACCATTGCTTACACATGGTATGATTGTATACATAGATAATCCAAATGAATAAATTTTAAAAAGCCTCTCAGAACTATTAACAATAAGAGGAGGAAATAAATTGACTCACTATGAGGAAAACAAAGCACGGCTGTCCATAGAGCAGTGATAACCAGTTAGACATTGTAACAGGAGAAGGAAAAGATCTCATTCACCAATACAACACCAACATTAGCAAAAATTAAAATGCTGAAGAATAACCTCAGTAAGTATAAAGACAACTTTGCAGATTTTTGGAAGATGTTAACTACAAAGACATGCCTCATTTCTAGGTTCTGCATTCCGGACAAAATTTCTGCAGCCTTTCTAAAATGTTTAATTCTTTTTTGTTTCTTTTTTATCATTTAGGTGGTTTTGTTTGTTTGTTTGTTTTAATTAACAAGATGGTTCTAGAGTTTATCTGGAAGATGTACAGGCAAAAACATCAAAGAAACTTCCAACAAATAAAAGTTAATGCAGAGAACAGACAGTAAAATATTTTATGAAATGCTAATGCTTACAAAAGTGTAATTCAAGAAAAATAGATAAACAGAACAGACTAGATGTATCGTTTTACATATAAGAATTTATGTTTAAAAAAAGAATTAAGAATCAATGAGAAAGAAATATTTACTAAATTGCAGGGTCAACAATGTGGAAAAAAATAGTTCATTCGCATGTACACATGGTGAATTACAAATAAATTAAAATTTAAAATCTAAAGCCATAGTAAAATTAGAACAAATTGAAAGCAAGTATCATCAAACTTCTGGAAAGGATGGCCCCTTAGGCACTTGGGGCAGGTTCTGGGGTCTTGCCTGCCCTTTGTCTCAGGGAACCACCCCCAGCCTCCCCTTCCCACAGCCCCTCTGAACTGCACCCTACATAACTCCTTTCTCAACCTTCTTGGCTTCTTATTTGCTCATGTTGGCTTTGGCAACCCTGTTCCATATTATTGTCTAGGACTATCAAATCCAAACCCTCCAAGATGCTGTTCTTGCAAACCCCTTAGGCTCCATGCACCTATCCTCCCAAGCAGTCCCAGGACAAGGGCTTTGTTGAGGAAATCTAACAGGAGGGTGGTTCTCCCACTGCTCCCACTGAGAAATGAGAGGTAGAACTTAACCCTCCCCCCCAAAAAAAGAAAAAAATTGCACTAAAAAATATTTCAACATTCTTCATATTAAATACTAATCAGAACTGAGAGACCAAATCTACTAGAGAAAATTGTAATAAATATGGAGAAAAGCTTTATGATACAAATGGTTGCTATGAATCAATAAAACAAATATCAAGACCCTGTTTGACCAAAGACTGATGAGTTGAGCACTCATGTTTTTGAGTGGGAACAACCCTTCTGGAAAGAAGCTTGCCAACGTAGAACAAGGTATCTTGAACACAGATATGGATCTCTTTGACCCAGCAATTCTACTTTGGAGACTAAATCTGAAGGAAATAATTATTTGCATTTAAGATGTTCATTATCTTATATTTAATAGTTAAAACAATTTGAGTGGATGTCAGTGAGGGTATGACTAAATAATTTCAGGAAATCTGTTGCAGAGATACCATGTATCTAAAACATGGGGTTCATTGAGGGAAAAGTAGTAAAAGAGCTCCTTTGCAACAAAAAGGTTAGAAACTATTTACTATATGTTTAATTCCTCAAAATGTAAGTGCCTGGTACAAAGCCTGGCACATACTACACTCTAAATACATATTTGCTGAACCAAGATACAAACCCCGTCAGACAGTATATACAGACCTTGGGTGTAATGAGTATGCCATACTCTTAAGACCACACTAAAAGATGCTTTAACTTAATTTGACACCTTTGTGGACCTGTCTATTGGATTCATTAAATCTAATGGATTTATATTCCCATTGACATTTGAATATAATTGGATCCTAATCTTTGAAAACCAGCATGGTGTACAAGTGGAAACCAGATACCGGAGCATCACAAAATCAGAACTTTTGTCTTGGCTCAGCCACAGAGTAACTGTGAGTCCAAAAATGTCCCGCCCCTTTAGAATGCTTTTCCTAGTTGGAAAATTAGTCCAAGTAAACAAGTCCTTTTAGTTCTAGAATTCTACTCTTTTAGGATAGATAGGCCATCCTAGATTTAAAAAAGAGAAAACCAAAAAAGTAGAAAATTTGAGCTTCCATCCTAGATGCTATAATGTGCCACCTCGATCTGAAGTGCCCCTCAGCTGATGAGACTGCCTTCCCAAGCTCACATTTTCTCCCTGCTTTCAATCTGTATCTCGGTTTATGTGGGCAGACCAAGGCCTGGTCCCCTGGTTCAATTCTGAACAACTCAGAAGGATCAACTAGCTTCAGAACTCCCTGTAGGATCAACCAAGGCCTTTGCTGCAAAGTCATCACTGCTCAGCTAGCACCGCTCTCTGCCCAATGCTGCTTCCGTCAACTCCCTTGGGGTTGTTCCCAGGGGCGTTCCCCGTAAACCTGATGGACAAGGCACTCAGTCTCAGAGTTTGCTTCCTGGGGATCTCCACCCAAAGCAGCTCTCAAAACAGGAACCAGTTACCCTGGGAAAAGCCAACTTCAATCATTCAACATCAAGATATTTATATAAAATCACAACTATATTTGAAAAGTTTCATGTAAAACCTTAGATGTCTCAGTATACTTCTGTATTAAAATTGACCCATTTGTCTTGAATTTATTGTCTACTAGTAAAACTAAACTTCTCTTAATAATTTTTGAAAGCAGAGAGACACATAGGCCTGGCTAATCCACCAAGCAGCCACATTGTGTCTTCTGTCCCTGAATCACTCCATTGTCCCTGACCCGCGTCTGCCTGAGGCTTTCCACCCGGGAATATCTCCTTTCCAGGGTGCCTTCCTGATGTCCTGGCTCACCCAGAAAGGTGTTCTCACCTCTCCCACTGCCTGACACTCATAGTCGCACTTTCTTCTTTGTACTCAAACATTCCCACATGTCTGGATATCCTTCCCCAGATTATTAGCTCTTTGAAAGTAAGTCTGTAATTCTCCAGAGTGACTTGTTCAATAATTATGTAAAGAATCATTTTTATCCCAGATGGGCTGGGCTGTCCACGTCATGCATCATTAAAGAATAAGATCTCTGGTAGTGACTTGACTTTGCCTTTGCAAACTCTGCTTGAGCCTCTGGTGTACTTTAACTCTCATTATAAAATCTTTTCTCTCTGTGTTGGAGATGGAAGTCCCTAGTTTTATGTTCACTTCATATTGAATTTCCTTGGCACTATGACTATTTCCTAATTAGTAATCAGGATCCTCACTCTGGCAGTCACCAGAACAGCACAATATTTGAAAGGGTAATTATGGAGAAAAATAATAGACCCATAGTCCACTTAAAATAAAAATAAAAAGCAACTATAATGCAATGAGGTATAGCTTTTTTTAAAAAGTAGAAAATACACTAGAGTCTAAAAATTATTTGATCCATACCACTCTCTCCACAAATGTAGGGGGAAAGGGAGGAACAAAGGAACAAGGAACAAATAGACAAATAGACAAATAGAAAACAAATAGCAAGATGGTAGACTTAAACCAACCATGTTAAAAATTACATTAAATATAAGTGGACTAAAAGCTTCAATTAAAAACCAAAGATTTTCAGACTATTAAAAAAAATACAATCCAACTATATGCATATGCAGTATAAAGATTCAATGAGTTGAAAGTAAAAGGATAAAAAAGGATCTAACATACAAACAATACATATAAGAAAAGGGATATAATTATATCAATATCAGACAAAAGAGACTTCAGGACATAAAGAGGGACCTTATATAATAATAAAAAAGGTCGGTTTCTCAGGAGGACATAACAATCCTAAATGGTGTACACCTAATAAACAGAGCTTTAAAATACAGAATTCTTTTCTGGCTTCTCTAAATATAATAATAATAATAAAATAAAATACACAAAACTAAAACTTGTGAAAAGGAGAAATAAAAAAGTCATAAGCGATAGCCAGACCTTCTCTCAGCAATTTATAGAACAGGTAGAGAGAAAACAAAGTGGGTGTAAGAGTTAGGGAACATAGCAATTTGTTTCTGTACTTGTGACTAGCAAATGAAGGCCCAGTTGTAAGTCTGCCATGGCCATGTGTCCCTAGACGTGGGTGTAGTCACAGCCTACCCCCTTCAGATAGAGGCCAGGGAGGAGCAGGCAGGGGGATCACAATGTGCAGAGAGAGGAGCAGGGAAAGAGATCTGGGGGGAGTTGCGAGCACAAAGAAGCTTCCAGGGTCCCTGACTCACGGGCTGGGCAGGCGCCCTCACTGCCCACCTGCCCTATCCCACCCTCACCTCCTCCTCTGGGCCTCCAAGAAGGGAACAAGCCCCAGCACTGAGACTCGTCCTCACCCTTGTCCCTCTTTCCTTGTATCTCTACCGAACAATCCCCCTGTTCAGACTTGTTCCCTCAAAGGTGTGAAGACTTTTCTAAGTGTTTACCCTGCCATTGCTGCAAAACCCACAGGTAGGGTGAGCTTCTCATACTTGGGGTTGGGGCATGTTTGTGGATTATAAAATCAATTTTGTCACCACCAACTTTTTTTGTTTTTTCCTTAATTAAATGTGGGCCTTTGGTCATCTGAGCAGGCCATGAGGATGATGACCGGGCCTGCTGGGCTCCCTCCAGCTCCTATAATTTGATCTCGCCCGGAATAGAAACCACCTGCGCTCACGGGCACCCTGCCCCATGCAGGGTGAGCCTCTCTGTCGCAGGGTCCTTTATTGCATGAGTCCTCAGAGTCTCTCCCAGAAGGATCTGTCCCTTACAATCCCTTTTTGATCTCAACCTAGGTGGTTCTAACATAATGTCAACCTGGTGTCTTTTATTGAATGAATCCCTCCTTGTGTTTATATTTAAAAGCACTAAAATGCTTTTGAACAATTTGAACTTAGTTTATACCTAACTTGAGTCAAGTGTTTTGGAACAACAAAAGTGACAAGGGTGTTTTCAAGACACTTACAATGGTGTGGCTTTCCTCCTAGTCCCTATTAATAAAACCGCAGCTGGAGGCCTTCCCTGGAAAGTTTGTGACATGGTTCAGATGCCAGGAGGCATAAATATAACCCTCCTTCACCAGACCCAGTACTGAGAGCACACGATGTGCCTCAAACATTACCAGGAGAACTGTCCGCTGCTTTTCTAAGTTACCTGAGCCATGTGCCCACACCCATGGCACATGGGTCATGACAGGGTTCATCTCCCTCCCAAGCCAGGAAGCATTTCAGGTGGCTCTTACGCTTTCTTCACAATTGGCATCTTCAGGCTTCTTCGGTTCTTGATTAAAACAACATACAAACCCCAGATTGTTCACTGAATTGAAAACCTTTCCAGTGTTCACCCCTCCCCACCCTTTCTGGCTGGAGGGCGAAGGCCACCTTGGCTGCGGGGAAGGCTGAGGGAACGGCCGTGCTTGGGTGAGAGGGCCTTCCACTCAATTCTCTCCCATCTTTCAGCAAGGCCACCATCTATAACACCCAGGAAAACCAGTTTTTTACCAAAGAAAGTAATACTTCCCAGCTCATAATTTAATTTTTAGAAAGGGTTACTTTTAGTTTTACAAATTATAACTCTGCATTTCAAAATTAAATGACCCAAAATAATAAATAGTACTCCAGCAAATAATTCACACACGGAGAAACGCAAAAATGTTTTAGGCAGCTGGGGCTGACCCATTTACGCTTTGGGGACAAAGTTATCAATTTCGAAGAGACCTGGCCAGGGGCATGACCACGAAATAAGACAAAGAAGGGGCTCGTGGTTAGCTTGGCTAATCTGAGCAAATCAGTCATTTATTATGAACAAAGTCCTTACGCAGGATGGGCAGCTGAGGTACGCTCTGCCCTCTGCTCTGCGGCTGGGCTTGCCTGCATCGTCCTTCACGTTCAGATCCTCGCAACTTTTATCTCCTTATAAAATAAACATGACAGCAAATGTGTCTGCTCTGACTTGGCAGCTCTAAATAACTTGTTGGAAGCCAGGTGGCCATAAATCTCTGTCCTGAGGTATGGCCCACAGAAGCAGGAAACCTACCGGATGTGGAGACAGAGGGTAAAGTCGTTTGCTATTTTTAGCTCCCATTTTCTCTCAGAGGCCGTGAGCACAGCGACACTGCCTTCTCAGCGTGGCTCCCGAGGAGCACCCAGTCTCCAAGAAGAGGCGCCAGGAGGCCTTCCCAACCCCAAAGCGGACACTTCTGCCTGCACGCTCTGGAGTGCCTTTGCGGCAGTTAGTACCTCATGACATCGTCTTGGTCACTTCTCACTTCTTTGTTATTCATCTCCCCTGTACCCCCTTTCCACTGAGGTGGGAAGTTTCCTTCTTGAAAAATCCCAGAGGAGAGAGAGGAGAGATGGGGGACCGAGGGGGAAGAGAGAGAGAGAGAGAGAGAGAGAGGGAAAGATTATCTGATAAATCAGACACTATTTTCTTGGTTAGTTGAGGACAATTTTGGTAACTGTCATTTGCATCTTTGATATTAGAACATCGGCACCATCTCACGACGGGGAGCACCGATGTGTTCCTCAGGACTGACCTTTTTTGTTTTTTAGGAAGAGTACAAATTCCACCAGCTTCTTCGTGTTGAAAATGCTAGCTTTTCAAAACACACGCAATTCAATTGAACACTTATAAGCAGATTCAATAAAGGTTGCGTTTGGCGTATACCCTGAAGACTTGAATTTTAAAAAGATTCTTCAGAGCCCCGCCCCCCCACCTTTTTTCGTCTCTTCTTATTGAATCATTGCCCTGAGAGCAAACCATGCAATTTTATTGCTGAAGATAACACACAATTTTTTAAAAGGAAATGTAATATTATATTCTGCTGTGTGAAAAAGGAGCTCCATTCTTGGCTACACCTAAATATGCAGCTGCATAGTTATTCCTTAGAAGGGAGTGTGCGTGAGGCATTCCGACTCTGGGAGCGCTACTGCTGGAGGAGGCTGTGTGTGCAAACACTGGCCACCCCCGGGGCTCAGGAGAGGTCCTCCCTGCCTCAAAGCCTGTCCCGAGCCCTGGGCAGTGCCTCCATCGACAGCCTGGCGTTCCTCACGTGCACATTCCTGATAGCATCAGAAGGCATTGGCATTAAAAGAAAATCCAAGCACTCAGTGTTTTCCAGTCCACAGATTAGAATAAACCAAAGCCTCCGGTGTACCACAATTTCTGCAGTGCACTCCTGACTTTACTCTGAACCTTGGATGAGAAATCGTGCTTTCCAGAGCCCGCAGAGTGTGAGGCTCTGGGCTATTTTCAGCTTAGATTTCTCACGCGGGTTGGCCACGTGGGGCCGTGGCTGCTGCTGTCTGCAGCCTCGCTGCTGGAGATCCTGTGAAAAGAAACATCATCACACGTCCTCTCCCTCTGGTGGTTCCCTCGTTCCCTCCCCCAGCTCTGACAGGGATTCCCAAATCTGGCCATGGGTAGGAGTCAAACACAGAGACCCCAACCCTGTGCTATACAGAGATCTCTTTAAATGATGATGTCGTCTCTAAGACAATTGTCCCATATTTTCCTGAAAAAAAAAATATATATATATATGATGTTATATATATATTACAATCACCTTTTAAAAAACTGTGTCCATACATTCTTAACTTATTAAGTGCAGCAGAGTGTTAAGCACATTTTAGGAAAGTGACAGTGAGGGGTGCCCCAGGAGTGAAGGTACATGTGAGTCATCTCTGGGATGGCTTTTACAACACCCCTTAACACACACACACACACACACACACACACACACACACGCACACGGCCAAACGTGCTCTGTAGGTGGCTTTCAATTATTTATACCGGAGATGATATTAACTTGGTTCTCTCGAAGCAGAGGCACAAAGGTTTGTACATGTGGAGATCTGGCTCTTACATAGGTGGGTGTACAAGAGAAGCGACATGCTGTGCTCCTAGTCTAAATGTAATTTATAGACAGTTTTCATCTTTGTGTCTCTATGCTTTGGAGTCAGCCATCTGGGCTGCTAGGGGGGGAGGCAGAGTTCAGGTCCTTCCATTAGGGCCAATACATCAGTCCTTAAAGTGATGTTTAATAAAATATTAATTTTATTTGTGCACAGATATACCAATTGCCATTTCCAAATCCCAGCCTCTGGGGATAAAGTAAATTAAAACAAATACTTTAAAGGCAATTCTGGTAGGACATACATTATTTCTAAATCCAGTTTCATGTAGCATCTACTGCTGAATTCGATTCATTCATACATTCATTCATTCATTCAGCAAATGTGCATTGAGCACCAAGTACGTGCCAGGCCTGGGGTGCCCCTGCAGGGCCCTCAGGCCACTCTTGGCTTCACATTTGGGCCCTGTCCTGAATATGTTTGGTGTGTTATTGGAGACACACTTACCCAGCCCAAGCTTAGTGGCAGGTATGTCACCAAGAGCTTTGAAGGGGTCACATGGGGGCAAGACTGGGTGGGCCAGGGAGGGGCAGCCTCCCCAACGTGGACCTGGGGAAGGGTCCTAGCTTTAACCCAGAACAAAGGCATGGAAAGAGGCAGGGCACATAGGAGTCAGACAGGGAGGGAGCAGGAGACTGGTGTGCCCCAGACTCCAGACCAGCACCTGCAGATGTATGCAAGGTTCTTTGCCATGGTAATGCAAATAGGCACAGAAATGTGGTGAATTTTCTCTAGAATAATCTGGTCTTTTTCCCCATCTATTCCTCCCACCCACTGGGTAGCAGGAACAAATTAACCTTTCATCTTGTCTGATCACAACATCTCTTAGGGGGCTGCTCAGTCAGTAGGGATGCTTGCTCCTAGTTTGTTCTCGTTTTCACACCACCCCAATGGGCCCCAGCCTCTAAGACAGCTCCTGGCTCTGTGAGAGGAAGGTCTCTCAGGTGAAGAGGAGGTGGGGGGCTTCTCAGACCCACTCAAAGGTGTCCTGGGACTGTCTTCTCATTGCATAGGCTGCAAGGTTTCCACTGCCTTCACTGCTGAAGTCAGGGCTGTCAAACTTGTGGTCTGTGTTCTCTGGGCTTGGATGGGGCCTGGCAGCCTTCAGACAGGGTCAGCGCACTGCACAGTGGGCCTGGCCTCTGGGGCAGGTAGGGCTGCAGTCGGGCCTGTGCTCATTGGGGGGGTTGTGGTGACAGGGTGCTGCACTGCTGGGACTTCACCCTTCCTTATGCCATGGATCCCCTTGGCCATCTGCTGAAGACCATGGACTCCTTCTCAGATTGGAGTTTCTAAGCATATAAAATGAAGTACATCAGACAGTAAAAGAAACCAATTATACCAAAAGCAAAACAGTTTTTCAGAAACAAATTTTCTATATGACAATATATGACAATATATATATCAATTCATTAAATAGGCACCTGGCTTAATAACTGCTGCAATTTTGGAGAAGCAATGAATGTACACAATATATCATGATAACTGCAGCAACTGTAATGTGAATGGAAAAAGCTGATTGCTACTGGAGACAGAGGCCCCAAGACTTAGGGTTGCCAGACAAAATACAGGACATGGAGTAAATTTAAATCTCAGATAAAGAATGAGTAATATTTTTTTAGCATAAGTATGTCCCAAATATTGCATTAGGCATACTTACAGTAAAAAAGAATTTGCCGTTTATCTGAAATTCAAATTTAACTGGGCATCCTGTATTTTATATTTGCTAAGTTTGGCAAACCTACTAGTACTGGTAATACTACAGAAGTCCATTGTCTACATTATAACGGAAAAAAGTACTAAATTTTAGTTAGAGAGTAGTGAAAATAAATATTTCTTTTCTTCCCATCCAAGGCCCATTCATGGACCTCCCTTGGTCAAGAAGCCCTGGCCCGGCACCATCCCTTGCCAAGATACTGGATGCAGCCATCAGCCTGCAGGAGGCGCCTGTTTTCAGTTCCCATGAAGACACTGCATGGGCTCTAGACCCTGTTTACCTGCTGGCTTGACCTTGCCTGGGGCCTTGCTACTGTCCTAGGCTCCTGAGTCTCTGCTGGTCCCCTGAGCAGTGTGACCAGTCCAGAGACTGTTGGGCTGACTCCTTATTGACGCCTCAACCTAGTTATGAATCCCTGGAGAAAGCCATCTCTGCCATCCCTGAGTGTGTCTCACTTGTGCCACCAAATACTCTACCAGACCAAGATTCCTCTCCTCTGTATCCCTTGCTGGGTTATGAATCCCATGAAGACTGGAGTTAGATCCACCCTTGTATTCCTAACTTCTACAACAGTGCTCTACTCACAGTAGGTGCTCAGTATTTGTTAAGTGAATGAACACATAAAACAACAAAGAGTCACAGGCTACTTATAATGTTACTGATTATGATTATGTTTGTCCTTTGTGTGTAAAATATACCCAGAGAGGTAAAATGGAGCCATTTGATAGATCTTTGAAAACTAGAGTGACAAATTTTAATTTCATGAACTGGGAACTTGAGAGCCATGATTAGCTTCTCAAGAGAGAGGGATATTTTTGTAGTGTCAATTGAGAAGGAATTTTGGGCATCGCTCTTGGCAGAGCAAGTGGGAACAAGGAAGACAGCATGACGACTTCTCTCAAGACTAGTGTGCACTCTCGAAATCTGTTCCAAGTTCCCTTCCATATGGAAATGATGCAATAGAGACTTATTTTCTTCTCATGGGTCTTCCTAAAATCTGCATCTGAAGTGGCTTCTATAATGCTCAATATAAACTTTCTTCCCAAATCTGGAAGATGAAAATCCACCCCCTCCAAGACAGTAACTGAAGTTTCACATTAAAGTGAAAACCTGCCTTTCCTGACCCAGCTTCCTTTTTGATGGTTCCAATTCTTAATTAGCTGAGTGTATCCAACACATGTGAGCCTAGCACGAAAGGGAACTTTGACAACTGATGGGCAGAAGACAAGCTCTGGGTACACATCAAAGGGGCCCAGTTGAATCTAATGTGCACACGGCTCCTGGATGTAGTAGCACAGGCTGCCTGGGACAAGTGAGAAATCACCTTCCCATCACTCGCAGACACTTCCTGAGCTCACAGGCTCCACACCCCGAGTCAACCCCGACCTCTTCCCTCCCTCTGCCACCATCCCATTGTTCCTGAAATCCTCTGGGTTCAGCTGCAAAACCTGTCCAGAAGTGACCACCTCTCCCCACCTGCGGCAGCTCCCTGGGACTACACATACTCTCCAATGCTTGTTCCCCATGGAAAGGGTCTCCTTGACACTCCTCCATTAGGGAGCTGCCTCTGCTCTGAGTAGCACTCAACACCCTGCTGCCCTGCCCTGCTCAAGCATTTCTCTTTCCCCCCATAACTGCTGCCACCTTTGCATAGACTCTATAATCCACTTTTGTACAGATGCTCATTGGTTCTTATCTTTATTGCCCTGCCATAAAGTGAAGGATCTTTGTTTTGTTCACGTCAGTATCCCAAGTGTCTAGCACAGTCCCTGGCTCACAGAGAGCATCAGTGATTATTTGTACAATGAATGGGTGAATGAAAGAACAGATTCAAAGATTGGCACGACAGAGGACTCAGACTTGATTTCACCCTGGTTAACTACCAAATCAGCTGATGAGCAGTATGAAGGACACACCCAAGGTCAGAGGAAAGAGCTGGGCAATGTACATTCTCTCATTCCCACAGAGGAACCCCCAAGTTCTGGGCAAGGCCACCTGCACAGGGTAAGGTTGACCAGTCAATGTTGTTGCTCTAGGCTGAGGCCACACCGGCTCTCAGGGGCCACCCATTATCATAGAAGGGTTTTCTCGCCTTCACAGGTGCTTCTGTGTCTCTCCTCTTGAGGTTGGGCCAGGGCCCTTCCACCCGGGTGAAGTGATGGAAGGGTTCTTAGAAAACTGTTCATGAAGTGTGGAGCTTGGGGTCTGTCCAAAGCCAGTTCAAATTCCAAAGCTTCTGTGAAGCCAGGAATCCTCTGTCGAGTGAATGATTCTGATCCCATTGCACAAACCTTTGTTTTTTATGCAACAGGTTTGCTTAAGGTGAGCTGCCGATTACTCTCCAGTTTGGTCATTGCTCATGTCCAGGCCCTGGCCCTGACTGGGAGTGGCCAGAGAGGCGCTGAAGGAAAGGGAGATCCCAGGGACACACATAGGAGCTCTGCCGAGGAAAAGCAGACCAGCCTTCCAGCAGTCAGTGCAGAACATGCTGCGTCCTTCTGGGGTGCCGGGGAAGGCCCTGGCATATAGGCGAAGGGGGAATCCTGGGCACCAGGCCTGGCAGGAGCCCACTCGGAGGGGCCAAAGTGTCAGGCTGGGATGAGCCCCTTCCACCCCCGAGGCAGGCTCGGCCAGGCAGGGAGAAGCAGCGTCCCAGCCTGTGCTGCTCTCTGGTTGCTCCTGCAAGTCCCCTCAGAGGCACGTGCAGGTTCTCAGGGGTGAAGAGGAGCTCCATGAAGTGTTATTCTAGAACACTCTGTAAATCATTAGGGGACAAACAGCATAGTTTCTGCACATTATCAAAAAATCAAAAATGTTGGGTGAACATTTTCAATAAAGATGAAAAAAAGTAAAAGGAGAAAAACCCGTGATACATTTTCTTATTTGAGGTGCTATGGCCACCATGTCCCTGAGTCTCACATCACCCTTAGCCCCACTCCTCAGCTGAGGGTGTCTCGGGGCCAAGCACTCACATGCTGCGTCGTGTTCTTCTGATCTACCCCCATTTCTGCTAAATCAGTTTTCATTGTTTACGTTACAATTTCAACACTGAGTCAAACGTGCTACTGGGCTAATTCCATTCCCTCTCTCATATAAGTTTTTTAATATTTTCTTAGAATTAATACTGGCTTTTCACTTTGCCTCATATATAGCTATCCCTAATTCATCTTGTCCCACCTAACAGGACAGGAAAATGCCTCTCAGTGCTATTTTCCACACAATCGCATCAGGTAACTGATCAGTTCCGCAGTGTACACTGGGGAGTGCCTACTGTTAAATATTCAGGAATTGTGTAAGTTAGTCATTAAAGTATTGGGAGCCTGACATTAGCACGGTGGGAATTTCTACATTACAGAAACCAGCAAACGCTACAAGTCAGAGCTTGCTGTGTTGTTTTTTGGGGGGAGCCATTTCCGCACATGGCACGGAATCAGTTCCATTTTCCCTGGAACCTCTCTTCCAGCATCCCTGCTGCTGCCACAGGCTGTCTGGCTGCCCTCCTGGCCCTCAGTTACCATCCTTCCCTCACCTTCCCTCTCTCCTCCACTCAACTCTATTTCCTGGGTCAGACGTCTTCTTCTTCTTTATTTACTCCATGTTGTGTGTGGAAGCTTCCGATTGCTTCCCTAGCCAGGGTGTACTGGAAAGAAATTGTGTGATCTATTAAAGAAAAAAATATTCATGACACTTGCCAAAGATGGTAAAGAAGACTTTATTGGGGGGGAGCTATTAAAATGGGGTTTTGTAGTAGGCAAGAGAGATCTCGCTCAAATCCAGATATAATAAAGGAGAAAGTGGAGATTTATAGCTAAGTGGTCGGGGGGTTGGTGGATGGAGAATTACTGAGTCATTCTTTGCAAAGGTAATTCTTTGCTAAACTGACCTAACTGGATTTTTGCTGAAGGCAGCAAGGGTGAAAAGATATCAAGGGTGGTCAGATCAAGGGTAGGGGATTTTCACTAAATTATCTCAGCAGTCTCAGCAGGATTTTTGCAAAAATTGGAATAAGTGGGGCAAGAACAAAGCCCAACCTCAGAGCCCAGGGAGAAGGAGGACTCAGAGGAGGTTGACTAGAGTTAGGTCAAGGTGAATCCTTTGTCACAATCTTTGGATGCTTTTCTTCTTGCTCATAATTGATAGATGGCTTAAGAATGAAATTCCAAGTCACAGATAACTTTCCCTCATCATTTTGAAGGCATCGCTCCAGTGCCTTCCAGCTTGCAATGTTGCCGTTCAGAAGTTGATTGGAAACCATCCTTGTTCCCAGTCATTTGTATGTGACTTATTATTTT
Organism: Indri indri; assembly: GCA_004363605.1. Taxonomy (NCBI): domain Eukaryota; kingdom Metazoa; phylum Chordata; class Mammalia; order Primates; family Indriidae; genus Indri; species Indri indri. The sequence continues at coordinate 19,229 of RJWJ010024078.1, forward strand.
TTTCTTTCCAGAAGCATCTAGGACTTTTCCTTTATAGCTAGTGTTGTAAAATTTTACAGTGACATGACTTGTCTTAGTAATTTTTCAGTATTTTTCTGAAAACTCACGTCCCTTCCATTTGACAGTTATCTTATTCTATTGACAAATTCTTCTCCTTAGTTTTCTCAGTCATTTCTTCATGGAATTTATAATTCTTCACTCGTTTATACTCTACTTTTCCTCTCTTTTCCTACCTATTTCCACCTTTGGCTTTTTAAATCTATTAATACTTTCTGGGATATTTCATTGACTTTGTCTACTCATTCAATTCTGTATTTATCATACTTTTAACTTCTAAAAGTACTTTCTTGTTCTTCATTACTTGCAATAACATTCTGGTTTTTTTTAAAGGTGTAATGTCTATCTCTGGGGATGTTTCTCCCTGTTTGTTTGAATTCTAACTTGCATGTATGAGGTTTCTCAAATGTCTGATGATTCTTTGTACATGTTAAAAAGTGTTGAAATCTAATTGGAGATAACCATGCTCTCCTTAGGGTGGTTGAGCTGAGACCCAAATTAAAGAAGCTGCAGGTCTTTCCCTTGGGGCTATTTGGTCTCTGCAGTAAGGAGGCATGTAGTCTGAACAGAACACTGAGGCAGGGCTGCAGGCTTTCTCCATCCGCAATGGGCAGGCTCCGGTTTCACACCAGTTCCTTACCTGCCTTCCCATTGCCAGAGTTCACAGCCTCCTGGATCCATTTCTCCCACTGAGGGATAAAGACACATGCCTCCTGTAGTCACTGCACCCCTCACCCAGTGTTCTGGGGCCCCTGGCCCCCCGCCTTCCAGGGCCCTGCAGGGGACTCCTGGCTCATTGCCCTTCTCAGAGCAGCTCCTTCTCTGTTCTCGTCCTGCTGCCTTCCTCTCCTCTGAACACTGGATGCTCTTGTCCACTACGTCTGCATGTTGTTTTCTCCCTTTGCTAAAATTTACTGGGGTTCAGGAGGGAGCTGAGATGAACACAGGGGTTTAACCTGTCATCTTCAACTGCAAGTGGGTTTATCCATTGCTTTTTCTGTCCTTTTTGTCTTCCATTCTGTCCCTGACAGGAGCATCCCTCCTTTGCAAAGGAAATCCTTTTTCCTGGACCCTTGCCCTGTTGCCTCCCTGGTCCCCTGGTCGTTTCTCTTTCTCATGCTCCATCTCTCTCTTTCCTGGCTCCTTCTCCTCAGCCCTCCCCCACATCCCCCATTTAGAAGCGATGGATTCCCCTTGAGCTCCTCTTGCTTCTTTCTCTTCATCAAATTAAATTTCTATAATCTTCCTATGAGACAGACACTAAGGTTGCAAAGAAGAATGCCACATACTCCCGATGCCCAGCCCCGCAGGGAAGGCAGCCGTGGGAGGACTGACTCCAGGGCTGTGTGAGCGGGGCGTGCAGTCCTGCACACAGGGTGCCAGCAACAGGGAACCACTGAGGAGAAGGGGCAAATGGCCTCGAGAGGAGGAGAAAACTGAGAAAAATTATAGAGAGAAATGCTCTTGAGCTGATTTTAGATAACAAGGACATAAGGGAATTTCTAAGCTGAGGAAAGAGCTCGTGCAAAGTTCTCTTCCGATGAAGGGTCTTCTACCTTTGGCAGCATCTGTCCCCACCATCTGCACTGAATTTGCTCCCTCAAATATTGCCAGTAATTTCTAAGTATCCCACCGAATGTCTCCTTTTCAAGTACACGGCTTGCCTGAGTCTCCGGTATCTGCCAGGGGTGGCTGAACCTGCTCTTCAGCATCCTTGTCCCCTCTGTACCCACAGCCCAGGCCCCTGACTGCCCATCACGTCTCCCCTCCCCTCGCCTGGCTTCCGTCCTGCACCTCCTTCTCACTCTGTGCTCTCTGTCTAGGGGCTCCCACCCCTGCCAGCACTTCAGCAACCTCGTAAGAGAACTCTTGACCTATCGCTCTGTCTGGAGCACCTGCCTTGCCTGCCCTCCTTAGCCAAACCAACAGTCCTACCCTCTCCGGCTCCTGGCTAGTCCTGGAGCCTCCTCCACTAAGCCTCTTGTGGCCCACGGCCTGCAGTTGTGAGTGGAATCAAGGGAGGAACAAAATTATTTCCCTAACTTTCATTTTTATTGAGGTATGATTTTTCATATAGTTAAATGCACAAATGTTAAATGTACAATGCAGTTTACTGTTTTTTTTAATATAAACATACACCCACATAACCACTACCCTAAGTAGGATACAGAACATTTCCACCAGCCCAGAAGGTTCCCTCTTGCTCATTTCATCAATTCCGCTTCCCACCTTTATCATTGATCTGATTTCTATCACTACAGATTAGTTTTGTCCATTCTGGAACTTGGTATAAATGGAGCCATACAGTATGCATTGCTTTGTGTCTGCTTCCCTCTCAACATAGTTATTTTGAGATTCATTCATGTTGCTAATGCATATGAGTAATCCTATCTTTATTGCGGATTAGTGTTCATTGCATGACTATGTCACAGTGTATTTATCAATTCTCCCATTAATGATCGTTTAGAATTTTTCCAGTTTGGGGCAATTATGAATAACTTTGCTATAAATATTCCTGTACAACTCTTATTGTGAATATTGGATAGATACCTAGAAGTGAAATTGCTGAGTCACAGGGTAGACACATGTTTAACTTTTTAAGAAACTGCCAAACTGCTTTCTAAAGTGGTTGTACCATTTCACCATCCCACCACAGTGTGTGAGTTTCCAGGCTGCTCCAAATCCCTGTCAATTTTTGGAGTTATCAGTCTTTTTTGATTTTAGCCATTCTAGTGGTATGAAATGGTATCTCATTGTGGTTTTCATTGACATTTTATTGATCAGTATGACATTGGCTACCTATTTGTATAGGCTATTTAGTCTCTTTTGTGAAGTATCTATTCAAGTCTTTCACTCAATTTTTAAAAAAGAAATCAGATTCTTTATCTATTGTTGACTTGCGGAAGTTCTTTATGTATTCTGGATGTAAGTTCTTGTTAGGGTGTGAGAGCTAGTGCATCAGGGTTTTGAGAAAGATTTCTCCAGACAAAGATTAGGACAGAAAGAAGAGGTTTATTTACTTTTCCCTGGGTGGAAAAAGGGCCAACACAGAAGTGAAGGAGATAGAAAGTGCTGGCAGAGAGAATCGGGTACTGGGGCTTTTTATTTAGGCGGTGAAGAAGGTTTACAGCTGTAGCCAAATTAACAGGCTTCTGTGAACTGCTGCATCTGCTCCTTGCTTTCTTCTTAGTGGCAAGATGATAACAGAAGCAGCTGTGGAGTAATTAGCAGGAGGCAGCTGTAGGACATCAGGCTGTCCATCTTCCCTGTTTTCTCTGCTCCTGGAGACTTGGTTATTTCTGAAATGCCCTCAGGCTTATCGCAGGGGATGTGGTTTTGCCCCTGAGATATGGTTTTGGGCAGGAAACTATGGCTGGAGTTGGCCCCCTGCTGTCTACTCTGGACTCCTCAGGAGCTCCATGAGGCTATAAACAAATTTTAAAAGGTGGTGGGGGCCGGGCGCGGTGGCTCCTGCCTGTAATCCTAGCTCTCTGGGAGGCCGAGGCGGGCGGATTCTTCTGAGCTCAGGAGTTCGAAACCAGCCTGAGCAAGAGCGAGACCCCGTCTCTACTAAAAAATAGAAAGAAATTAACTGGACAGCTAAAAATATATAGAAAAAATTAGCCGGGCATGGTGGCGCATGCCTGTAGTCCCAGCTACTTGGGAGGCTGAGACGGTAGGATTGCTCAAGCCTGGGAGTTTGAGGTTGCTGTGAGCTAGGCTGACGCCACGGCACTCGCCCCAGGCAAGAGAGTGAGACTCTGTCTCTAAATAAATAAATAAATAAATAAATAAATAAAAGATGGTGGGCTGGTGAATGTTAAGAGAAAGATTCACATTTCCTTTCTGTCTGTTGGGCTCCTTTTAGATGTTATGAAAACAGAGCCCAGCAGGCTTCCTGTCAGCAAAGAGAGAGGAGAGAGAGAGAGAGAGAGCTCATAGGATTGATCTTTAGATGTTATTGGGGAAAGTGTGGGATTAGATATTTTCCTGTGGTTTTTCACAAGGCTGCCCTTTCAGTTCTTTGTCAAATATGTGTATTGTAAATATTTATCTCAGATTGTGGCTTGTCATTTTGTTTTCTCAAAAGTGTCTATTGAGCACAATTTTTTAAAATTTTGATGAACTTGAATTTATCATTTTTTTCTTTTCTGGTTAGTACTTTTTGTGTTCTGTCCAAGATATATTTGCCTACCACTTGGGTACAAGATAGTTTTCTAGGTTACTTCTCAAAGCTTTATAATTTTGGCTTTTAGGTTTAGGTCTATGATCCATCTTGAATTAATTTTTGTGTATGACATGAGATAAGGCTTTTATCCCAGGGAATAGAATGAGCATGCATGAAATTATCAGTGCCCTAGCCCAGCCAAGTTTCCGGTACTTATTCTGGTGGGACTGAGGACCATTTGCCCCCATCTCTCCAGGTTTGCTGACCCTAAGCAGCATGTATTGTCTCTCAGAATCTTAGGTAAAATTTGTATTCATGACATACTGACATCCCCAGCAAAACAGAAGCCATTTGGCACCAATATGTACCACAGAATCACTGACTTAACACAAGGGGCTTTAGGATTTTATCAATCAGTGCCTTAGTTTTACAGAGGACAGACTGAAGTTCAGGGAGGTTAAGTGCCTTGCCTGAAGTCACCCAGCTTTGCAAGTAGCAGAATTGGGTTCAGACTCATGACTTCGGACTCCTGATTTAGTTTATTTGTTTTTTTTTAAGTGCAAATAATTTTATTATTTTTTTCTTCTTTGTTTTTTAAGAGGAGCAAAAAAAAGGAAAACAGAGAGAAGGAGAAAAAAGCTACAAAGTTACACAGTATATGATAAATGGCTGGAAAGCTGGTGAGTCAAAAGATTTGGAAAAATATGTGCACAGTAAAGTTACCTGAGATACTGCCTCAAGAGACTGTTCCCATGCGACAGCAGAAATGCAGTGGCGAAGTCTGAGCAGTCCTGTTTCTGAGCCTCTGTACTAAACGAGTTAGTATGAGTTAGTACGTTTATATTCTGATGCCTTGCAACATTGGTTACCTGTGACATTTCTCCAAACTGTGAGTTCCGGAACTCCATATCTCCCCTAACCTCATAGAGTCCCACTGAAGAGCAATTCATAGACATGTGAGGGGCTTACCAGGAGAGGGTCCACCCTCTCAGAAGTTCAATCGTGTTCAGGCAGGAAGGGGAGCCATTCTTCAGGGGCTGGCTTTACAGTGGAACCCACGTGTGCCTGGATCTACTTCCTGAGAGTGCTAGGCACGAGGTAGGGGAGCATCTGTCGATGTCACTGTGTTGCCACCCACGTGGACAGAGGAGACCTCAAGCCTATGAGTGTCACGGACAAGCTGCATGTGGTCCTTCAGCCCTTATAAAGCCGAATCACATGGCAAAGGTGGACAGCACAGAGCAGGAGGTTTAAGTGATCTCCCCTTGAAGTTTTGAATCCTTGGGCTTGACCATCTCTATCCTTTAGCATAACAATTTGTAGGTTCTGGTAATTTCTTAGATGATGGTCAGACCACGAGTAGGCAGCTCTCAACCACTGCCGCAGGCCCTGGGCTGCTGTTCACTTGGAGACAACCAGGAACTCGCGGCGGCAACGTGCACAGCGCGCCCTGTGCCTGCAGGCAGGAGCCCTGCCCACACTCTGCACGTGGAGCCTGGGCAGCGAGACCACGGGGAGCTCTCGGGAGCATCCGCCTGCAGGGGGTTTGATGCCCCTTGGGCTTCTCAGAAGACCACCCAGGTCAAAGGCCAGGGCATGTGAGCTGAGGGGCCCCTGCTGCTGCTGGGTGGCAGCCGGGAAGAAATAAATGCTCATCTTCAAAGTAAATGTCACCCTCTTTTTCTTTTTAAATGTGAAATATGCATATAAAAGAGTGTTTATAATATGAATGATATAT
>RJWJ010024079.1:0-25180 GCA_004363605.1 Indri indri
TAAATATCATATTTAAGAATGAAATATTGAAACTTCCTCTCTGAAATTGGGAATGAAACACAAATGCTTGATACTACCATTTCTGTTCAACGTTGTACTGAGGACTTGGCTAATACAAAAATGCAAAATAAAAATTAAAAGCATAAGAATCGCTGTGGCAGAAATTAAAATGTCCTTATTCACAGATAACATGATTATATGTAATGGACAATCTAGTACAATATACAATTAGAACTAATTAGTAAGATTAATATTAAAAATTAATTTTGTTTTTGTGTAGCAATAGTAAATAAAAAATAAAAGTTTAAAAAATATATCATTTACAATACCATCAATGACATAAAATGCTTAGGAAAAAATTTAATAAAAGATGCACATGACCTCTATACTCAAAACTATGAAACATTACTTAAAGAAATTAAAGAAAATAAAAATAAATGGAGGGATATACCATGCTCATGGATTTAAAAACTCATACTATAAAAATATCAGTTCTCTCCAGAATTGTTCTATTGATTCAATACTATCTCATTCAACAACCCCAGCAGAATTACTTGTTTGATTTTTTGTGAAAAATAACCAGCTGATTGTAAAATGTGCCTGGAAATGTAAAAGGCTAAGAAAAACCAAGACAATCATGAACAAGGCAATACTGGGAGATCTATCTATGAAATATCAAGACCTATTTAAACCTACATTAATTAAGACATTGCAATGTTGGTGCACTAACAGACAAATATATCATTAGAAGAGAAGGGAGAGTTCAAAAACACACCAATACGTATATGGTCACTTGATTATAACAGTTATTTCTTTGCAGGGCAGTTGAGAAATGATGGTCTTTGCAAGAAATGGTACTGAGTCAATGGGAAGTTATTATGGAAAAAAGTGAATCTCGATCTTTCCTCACAACAAACAACAAAAACTAATTCTCAATGAAATGCAGATCTAAATGTGAAAATGTAGAACATTAAAGATGCAAGGAGAAAACAAAAAAAAAATCTTTATGATTGTAAAGTACACAACATAGATTTATTAAACAGAACATAAAGTAAAAAAATTATAAATTAGATTATAAAAAATAACTCATATATGATAAAACGGCATTAAAGAATGAAAAGTCAAACCACAGAGTAGGAGAATATATTTGCCATACATACATACATATAGTAAAATATCCATATCAAAATTTTTTTTTTAATAAAAAAGGAGGCTACAATCAAGAAGAAAAAGACAGGAAATCTGAATAGGCATTTCACAAAAGAAGATATCCAAATGACCAATTGTATACAAAAAGGTACTCGACTTTGCACTACAGAAATGCAAATTAAAATAACAATATCACTACACACCCAACAGAATGGATATAAATAAAAATTCTGACAATCGTAATGTTTGGTGAGTATGTGGAGCTACCAGAACTCCCATTCCCTGCTAGTGAAAAGTAAATTCTTTGAATTACTCTGGAAAATCCGTAGACGGTATCTAATAAAGCTAAAGATACATGGACTCTATGACCCAGCAATTCGACTCCTAGGTATATAGCCAACAGAAACGTGTTTCTGTTCTTACCTGTATATCAAAAGACAAACACAATAATTCATAGAGGCCAGACTGTAGACAACCCAAACACCTTCGAATGGTAGAATGTATTAAAAAATTACTATACAGCCACAATAAAGAACAAACTATTGTTACATGCAACAACATGGATGAATCTCACAAACCTGAGTAAAATATACCTTACATAAAAGAATGTAAAATATATGATTTCATTTAATAAAATTCAAAAACAGACAAAACTAATCCAAGCTGGGACTCAGAATAGCAGTTACCTTTGACTAGGAGGAAGCACTCAGGGGATGTAGGAAATCGTCTTTTTTCTTGATTTTGCTGCTGGCTATGTAGGTGCTTTTTAAAAATTCATTGATCACTTGTGATTTTCTCTTCTGTGTATATGTCACATGTAAATAAAAATGTATCGAAATAAAACAAAATAAATGTACTTTGCAAAATGAAAAAATATGTAAAAAAATGAATGTATGTGAAAGTACTTTTTAAGCAAGTTTTGATTGCTTAGCTGTAGGAACATGGTAGATGCTCAAAATATGTTTTGTAAAGACAGAAAAAATACATGAGGTGGACTAAAAAATAGGTGGGAAGGAAAGAAGAGAGGGAAATAGAGGCAGATACTACCAATACAACCAGGGATGTATACATCGTGAGCACGCTTTACCATGCTAGCTATCTCATTCACTGACATTAACCTGCACTTGCACACAAAATATACAACTGCAGCAGTCCAGTGACTCTTAAGTACCAGGCTCTGGGCTTTCCTCCAATCCTACCAGGTAGGTTTCTTAATACCCATTACACAGATGAGTATAACAAGGCTAAGAGAGGTTAGATAACTGTGCAGAATCACAGCACTACAGAAGACCAAAGCAAGGATTTCGATTATATCTCTATGACTTCCAGACCATATTCTTAACTTCCACCCTCTACTGCTAACAGAATAGTCAGCAGTTTTTGTTTAGATATCTACCATGAAAGGCCAAATAAACAATAAGGCCTTACACTTTCCGACTTCCAAACTCTTTCCCTAATATTTGCCTTCCTTTATTTTTGATAAACAGTGAAGATGTCACTCAGGAAAGGAAAAGTGACAAGACATAGCACAGCAACTTGATTTCCTATAGGACATTCTGCAAACTGGGTCACCAGAAGTGTTTTCAGGGTTTGCACTTGTAGGTGAAGACAGCAGGGCTCTAAAAGTGTGTTTACACATGTGCCGAGAGCTACTCACTAAAGAAAAATATCCCTTTGCTCTCAAAGCAAATCTTATTTCTTTCTGTCATTCAGAAAGTTCTCCTTATTCTCGACCTGGCATTGGCCTCAGCTGATCTGACACCCGTAGTATCCAGACCACACTGAAAACCCTTCTCTGTGACGCCTTCATTCCCCATGCACTTCCTTCACGGAGGCAGCGTTCAAGATTTCACTCCTTTTCAACACTTTGTTATTAAGTTCCCTGCTTTTCTGAAAATTCTTATTAAAAATATTTTTGTTGTTCACCTACTGGATGATTTTTATGGCCTTATCTCAATTAATCCTCATCACACATCTATGGGGTAGCTCATTGGATTCTCATTTTGCAGAGGAGGAGGAGGTCGAGAGATGTGAAAGGGTGTTCAAAGTCACACAAATGTTAAGAGACAAGCCAGAATCCACTGGATACCAGAGACCTGTCTTTCCTTTCTACACATTGTAAGCTGGTATGAACACCAGGAATCTGAAAAAGGAGGGAGGAATAGGAGAAACTCTAAAGAGCAGACAAAAACACAAAATGCTTAGCACTCCGGGGACAAATGAAGGACCAATCTTTCATACTTCAGTAGCCTCTGAAACATTAGTAATTGAATCGCATTATAATTATTCAGGCTTATTTTTATAATTATTCAGGCCCACTTACACATGCATTTACTAATCAGACCTTTAGTTAACATCTATTGGATACTAGGCACTGGAATAAGAATTGGGAACTCAAAAGATGATGATCATGATGGTTATTTTGACAGCATGCTACCTACTCTCATGGACTTTACAATCTAGAGGGAAAGATAATGAATTAAATTAGCAACATGATAAAGTGTACTGTCTATTATGACGGGAAATTATAAGCAGGTCTTTAAGTAGAAAGTACAATCATGATTAGAGTTACATTGTTAAGAAGGCATGAAAGTGTAAAATATATTTTATATTTGCAAGATAATATTAAAATAAGCATGGAAGTCTTATATGAATGTGCCTTGGTAACTAGAAAAACATTTGGTAAGAGATTATTCCAAATGATTGATGACTTACCTTTGTTTTACGGTGAAATCAAAGTTCATTGGCATGAGCTTTTAGGACTGATTCCACTTTCTATATCTAGCAGGGTATTTTGTAAAAAGCAAAGTGTTTGGAGGCACAAACACTGAGTATGAATAAATATGTTAAGTGTGTCCCTAGATTTTCTAGTTATTTTATTTCTATTAGAAAAAGCATTGATAAGAATATCGGGCAGAAGATTGTAAGAACTGAGGAACATCACATATACAAATGTCCTTTGTCATATATTATATCAATCAGAAACTTTTTGCTTGCGAGTGCTAAAAACGTAACTCAAATTAGCCTTAAGAACACTTTACTGACTCCGGTAACTGGGAAGGACGGGGCAGATCCCGCCTCACAAGTTGCTGGGGCTTACAGGATGCAGTCTGAATGCTCTCCAGCTCTTGCCTATGGTACTTTGCTGGCTTATTTCTTTCCTACACTGAACAGACTTCTTGAGCTTTTAACTGATTGTGGCTGTCAGTCCTATAGCAGAAAGCAAGTCTCTCTCCAATTCTGTGTATGTATGTGTGTGTGTGTGTGTGTGTGTGTGTGTGTGTGTGTGTATATATATATATATATATATATATTCCACAGATTCTGATTGGACAGGCTTCCATCCTATACCCACCCCTGAATCAATTAATGGGACTAGAATGAGAGAATTAATGAGACTGGCTAGGCCTGGTCACATTCCTACCCTGTGGTCACGTGAAAGGTACGTGAAATTAGCAGCCCTATCAGAATACTGTAGCATATGCACCAGCAGAGGGGTGATTTTCCAAAGAAAAGGACACGAAGGAAACCATTGTGGAGAGTCAAATTCATGACTGCACAATCCTCTACACTCAGTGTACCTAAAGTTAAGAATTGTGGATTTCGACAGACACCTCACTAAACTCTAGCTGTGTGATTTGGCCTGGATATTTCACTGCTCTGAGCTTCATTTTCCTCATCTATAAAATAAGGCATTTCATAGAGTCATTGTAATCATTAAATGAAATAATAAACCAAAGATACTTTGTACTTTGGACGTAGACTTGCTCTGTAAGTAGCCATTATTAATAATATCAATCTGCGTCTCAAAGACGTGGGAACAAAAAACCCAGAGAGGTTGTAACTTGCTCTTGGCCACATCCACGGAACTCCCCAGTGGAGAGATCATCATAACAAGTGAAAGAGCCTGGAGCCCTGCAGACATCCTTTACACTCCGGGAATTGCACAAATGATTTATCGATGGTGACGTTGGGTCCCGAGAGAGATGGAGGCTCACATTTAGCTGTGCTTAAGGACAATCGTATAATAATCATAATATCTTGTGCTGCATGGTGCTTTTATTTTTCTAAGTGTTTCCCATCAATTACATCATTTTACTCTTAAATACCCCTATGAGTCAGGGAAGACATTATCGCCATTAGTTGTTGTTCTTATTATTGATTTTTTTTAATGCTTTGCTTGTTACAGAGCAAATACAGCCATTCCCTTTTTAAAAACTGTTTCTAATATATTTTTTCAATGTATTCTGGGGCTTACCTTACTCTGACTCGAGATGCTGTCTCCATGGCAAATTTCCTTGACAAATACACTGCAACATGGCTTAGGAAGAGAATCACTAAGGAGTGTGAGAGCAGGAAAATGCACTTTGACTTTTATGTGCAAACAGATGGATTACAAAATCTGTATTTCCCAATCCTGCACTTCTGCAGCAGCTCAAGTCAGGAGGACCCAGGGTTCTGTGAACTACCCGACACCACAAGTTAGCAGCTGTTCACATGGATCCCCGGCAGTTGCCGAATAAATGCGTCTCTCAGTGTAAACAGAACCAATGTAAAGTCTGGGTCTCACGAAATCTTGAAATCTGTCAAATTACTCCAACTGCAGGAAAATGAGTGCTTACCTTCTTTTCTCACTAGATAGAGTAGAAGGTATGATACAGAAAGGGGAACTCTCATCTAGGTAAAAGCCAGAATTCCCAGACTCAACCTCTCAGCCCTGCCACTGCCCCACCCGAGCCTCATTCACTTCTCGAGAGCGGAAACACCGTGAACTCCTGAGGAAGACGGGTGTGGTGCAAATCCAGCTTTTGTACACACATTCTCATTGTATGACAAGCTATTTAATTTCCTGAGCTCTAATTACATCACTTGAACTGCTTATATTTGAAGATTAAATAACACCAATCTTTAATAACACCTAATACAATGCCTGGCATATAGCGGGGGCTCAAGAATTATTAGTAGAGCAAAATAAGCAATACAGTCTACATATACTTGATAGGTACATATGTTATATATATAATAATATGTACATATGTATAATTGCACTGATATTTCTTAAAAATAAAAGCTTTCAGTTATTGTAAACGGTTATAAATAAATATGATATATAACGTACAAGATACATTAAACATTTTATACTCTATATTATTTAGAATTCTTGAATAAATGTTGCCTCTTCAAAAAGAGTACCATTGTGTAAAAGGAAGAGGTAGAATCACTCTTTCATACAATAATTATTTAAGGATCTCCTACGTGCCAAGCGCTTTTGTGCACACACTCCTGACAAAGCAGATGTGGTCTCTGCCTTGTATATAAAGGACTTTTGGCCAAGTATAACAAAAGACTGTTCCTCCCTGGGGGCAGTACCTAGGGAGAGTATTTGGGGAACACATAAAAGGGCCACCAAAATCAGCCTCAACAGAATTTAGCCAGGTGAAAACAGAAGGCAGAGGACTCTAAGTAAAGCAAGAGGCACAAATATACCAGCTTCGAGGAAGAAGATGAAGGACATTTCCTAAGAAAGAAAAAATCCGTGGGAACTGCTCAGCAAGAGATAAGATCCTTATCTAATAAATAACATAAGAAGCCACCACAGGATGAAGTCCAATCTTTCCAAGGAGGTTTTATCTAAAAGGATCAGTGTGCACATTTACATAGACAAAGCAGAGAGGAACTTAGCTGCTCAACATGCTTTGGTAGCCAAACATTCTTGAATGGGTCCCTAAAGGTAATCCATTCCACAGCCCATCCTGTGCCTTACGGGAAATCTGGTTACACAGTCGGGCTAGACGTCTCACCAGTCGTATGTTTGGGCAAGTCACTTAACATCTAGGCCTCAGTTTCCTCATTGTTAAATATTGATGATCATAAACCACTACAGTCTTCTTTTCAACCAACCACATGAAACCAACGTTTTGATAAAAGGCATGTTTTGACGTCACCTCCTGCCCTCAGATTTTATGCATATATCATAAAGTCTGATTTTATCATTAGCTTATAAAAAATGGAAACTCTTGTGGGAATAGTAAGGGAATTGGAACCCACAAAAATGAAGTAGCAAAATGATTTAGCTGTTAGTTAACTCCAGCCTGAGCTGTGCTTTGCATGGGAAATGAGCTCAGTCTTGCATGCGGCAGCTTCTGCTTGTTTGGGTAGTACTTCTAATCGAGGCATATACGTATATTTTCCCTCAATCACAGGAAACCAAATTGGCAGTGGCATATTGCTTTGATATTTCAACCATTTGCTGGATTTCCATTCCTCCAAAATGTCTTAAACAGAAGCATGAAGCATGAATAGGCCAAACGAGAGAAACCAGTATTTATGAGCCTATTCGAACCTTGTAAAGATTTGATCAGCAAATATGCCAATTGATAATACCATAATGTTTTACAACTGCAGTTGTCTTGGTCTATAAAACTTATTATAATTCTGAAGGGATTTCTGCTTTCTTTGCAGACATTTCTGTTTTACTGCCACCGAGTGGTCTACATTAAAATTGGCAGTTTGTTACTGGAGTTTCAAGAGGCAGAAGAAAGAACAGTGTTTTTATTTGTAAGTACAAGATGCAAATAAATGATCCTGAAAAAGGCATCTTCCTTTCTTGCTTGATTCATGCTACCTTCCCCATTCAAAGACCTCCTCCAGAATGCTCACACACACACAGACACACAGGCACAAACACACACACACACATATACACAATATTCCAGCCAACATCTATAAGACCCTAGTATGGATTATGGCCTATAATATCAGTGGGCCATTCTACCTGTGAGGTCGTGAATAATTGATTCTTTTCTGGGCTCCGGTTTTCTTCATAAAAGAGATTTGGTGAAACATTGTAAGGTTCCTTTTAATTCTGATGATACCTCCCCATCAACTCCCTAGGTGGTATTTCTGTTGTTTTAACACCGTACCATTTGCTATGGGCTGAATTGTGCCCTACAAAAATTTATATATTGAAACCTTAATTTCTAGTGCCTTAAAATGTGACTATATTTGGAGAAATGGCCTTAAGAGAGATGATTATGTTAACATGAGGCCATTAGGATGGGCCTGAATCCAATTTGGCGGGTGTCCCTACAGGAAGAGAAAAGCTGGACACACAGACACCAGAGATGCAAACGCACAAGAGAGATCATGTGAGGTTGCAGCAAGAAGGCAGCCATCTGCGAGGCAAAATAAGAGGCCTCAGGAGAAACCAAACTTGCTGACACCTTGATCTTGGACTTCTAGCCTCCAGAACCGTGAGAAAATAAATTTCTGTTGTTTAAACACCCAGTCTGTAGTAAATTGTTATGGCAGCCCTAGAAAGCTAATACACCATCTGAAGCAAAGTTATCAAATAATACATAATGTATGTACTTTGAAGCAAGCACCTGGTGTCTTATTAAAGAGTCTATGGCATGAAACCGCCTGAATCTCAAATCTTAAGAGGCCTCAACTGAAGATGACTGAAAACTGGAAGTTCCATATGTGTAACTATATTTACATACATAGACATGTATATTCATATATGTAAATATATTTACATATATAGATATATATTTATATATATGTATATATGTACATACACATGTATATATGCTATATATATATATATACACACACAGCTTTGAGAGCGAGGCAAACTTAGGTTCAAAGCAAGGCTCTATCACTTATTAGCTGAGTGACCTAGATAAGATACTTATATTAATATTCTATAACTGTTTTATATTGATAAAATGGGAAAATAATTAGCAGATGGTATAATGAAGTGATACATAAAGTATTAAAGGGAATTATTCTTTTTCTCTTTAATCCATACTTACACATCAGACCATGGAAAAAATAATTTCCATTCCTCTCTACCCTTACTCAGGGCCCCCCCGGGGAGGTACAGTTAATGCTAATCATGAAACCTGACACCTATCCAACAAGACCCTGGTGGAGTATATGTACCCAGAGTCTGCTCTGCAGATTCAACTGCATCCACACTCAGGACCTGATGTTAATTTGGGGGAAGCATGGTCTTTAATATCTATGGGGCTATAAATAAAAATGACATTTTGACTTCCAATTTGTCTTCTTTTTCTAAAATCTCTACCAGTCAGAATCTAATCAATAGAAGCTTCTAGTCTGCTGACAACAGGGACTAAGAAGTTGGTGGTATTGAGGTATAAAGATTGGTTCCTCAGGAGAATACTGAGTTGAACTTGGCAGAGACTCAATACCCTGGACAAGCACACTGGGATGCCAAGTGGAGCTCCTTCCTAAGAGATTCCAAGAGCACTAAGCAAAGGAGGCAAGAAGAAACCCCAGTCACGTTATACTGAGCATATAGAGGAGGAAGAGTCCCATCTACAGAGGCTCTATCTGTTCCTATAGAAATACTACTGGTTCCAAGGCAAACAGCTATGTTGAATCCCATTAGATCAATGATTTTCAACCCAAAAGAGTAGCATCCTCACGATGAATATTTGAAATGAGGGATGTGTTTTGATTGCCAAGATGAATGGAGTGCACTCCTGGCATATAGCTCATGGGGGCTAGGATTGCTAAATGTCCTGCAATGATCTGGACAGTCATGAAAAATGGAGAATGCCCCATTCAGAATACCAATACTGCCTCTAGTATTGGAGAAACTCAACCTTAACTTGAGGATTGGGACAATTATCCATTCTTAAATATTCTCATTCTTTAACATAGCATTTTCTGAGCTCCTTCATATTAGGGCCTGAGTTAGAATTGATGGATCTGATAATGACAACACAACCTCCCATAAATTTCAAAGCAACCCAGTGGATAGCGCATGCATTCTCACCAACACGCCAATGCTGTACATTTGTGGATTTTTGTTCCTCCCTCGAGAATATGAAGGAAGCCACTTGAGCATAGCGCTGTGAGGGCTTCTCCAGGAGGATATCAATTACTTGCCAAGGATGCTGTGGTCCAGAGCGTTCAAAGCATCAAACCCTCAAGACACTACAGCAAAACTGCATTCCTTATGATCTCGTAATGTTGAGGCCTCACTGAGCTTCATGCCAAAGACTGGGAAATACACTCTCTTTCCCTTTTGTGTAACTCTTTGTCATCTGTTCACCAAACAAGTACTTCTTATGTGCCTGTGTCTCTGAGTCTCCCCACATCATCTCCTTTATCATCTACTGCTAGCTGCATATAAACTTCGGTACAGAAGCAGGATACCTATATTTTAGATAAACACTCTAATGCCCAAGCCTATTTTAGTCTCTGTCTTAGATACCCACATAAAACCACTTTATTCTTGTCCTTCATCAACCCTTCTCTACCCCCAAAGAAAGCCTTTATACAAATCCACTCTCTGAGGCCTTACCCACCAGTTCAGTTTATCAGATACATCTAAATCCTAGTTTTGACTCAAACTGAAATATCTCCTTCCACGACGCATGAACTAAATCAACTATACTTTCTTATACATGATGATTGATATAGATTAGATAGATAGATAGATAAGAGAAGGAAGGAAGGAAGGTAGGAGGGAAGGAAGGAAGGAAGAATGTATGCTTGGCACATACCAGGCTCTCAATTAATTTTAATTACTATCACTACTACATTTTACAACAACTCTGTTGTTATCTATGTCATTTTAAAAATGAAGAAACTGAGGCTCAAAGTCACCAGGCAATTAGTCTATGGCATTAGGATTCTAACTCATCTCTTTCTGACTCTAAAGCTTAGGTGCTTTTGATTAAACTATACTAGCTCTACATTCCACCCTATGTAAAAGTGAGACATTTTAAAGTCATTAACAACACATCACATATAGAAGACTGTGCATATACCCATATGTTTATGCACTCATTCTCTGAGCATGGGTTTCTCTCTCATGACAATCTGACAAGGAGGTTAGACTTTCATGGCTAGACTGGAGCTTGCAGCTGAAGCCAAATGTGGTGTCAGCTGTGTGTCAGCAAAGCCTACATCACAAGCAATGTACACCAGTTTATGCTATGCTAGAGATAATAACAGGAAGATTACACAAATAAGTAGGTATCTTTCTTTCATTATGTGCTGTGGGCAAATATACCATAAACATTTCCTTCATTTGAAAGTGGTAAATGAAACAGATGGGAAAATTTCTGTTAATAACATATTAGCAATCTTACATGTCTATGTTTTGTTTGTAAATACAAACTTGCTCTGAATCATAGTGGATTTTCTGCAAGTGTGGGTGTGGAAGACTAGGGCTCATTATCCACTTCTCTCTTTCCAGGGACATGGAGACTGTACTTCCCAACCCCCTGTTTTACTAGGTAGGGCCAAGTCACTCATTCAGGCCAGTGGGCTGTGAGCAGCAACAGTGTGTGTGTCGCTTCTAGGACAAAACGCTTTGTTCCAGGTGGGTAATTTTCCAGCACTTTCTTCTCTTGCCACAGACAACATGAAAGCATGTGGTGAGAGGGAGGTGCTGTAGGGTCCACATACACCAGACTGTTGAGCCAACACATGGAGGATAATTGTCCTGGAGAATTGCCCAAATCCACAGTGGGATTTGTGTGAATGAAAACTAGACTTTTGTTTTCTTGCACCACTAAGATTTAGGTGTTGTCTGTTAACCCAGTGTAAGTTGGCTTTTCTTGCCTAACACTGTGGGTGAAGCAATTTCATTCATACTGTAAAATATTAATAACATACACATCTCTCTGTCTTATTCAGAAATAATATATGCATTTCAATCTGATACTCAAGGTCTTCTACAATGTGGCCCAAACATACCTTCCCAATTTTATTCCCCACATTTCTCCAAAGGACACTTGACCACATCCCACAACACCTCTAGTTCTGTGTCTTTACTTATGTTGTTCCTCTGCTTAGCGTATTATCTCCCTTTTCCCCATGTCAGCTACGACCTATCCTTTAAAGGACCAGTGCACATAGCAACTCTTCAGTTAAATATTCTCTAATCCCACTATTCTGAAGTAATTTCTCTTTCCTTCAAATTTTCATATTTATTTTTGGTTACTCCTCCTTACTTTCTATCCTGTACAGTATTATTTATGAGCACATTTTATCTCTCCTGTGGGTAATCTTGAGAGGGGCATTTGAATCTGATTCATCATCGTATCCTCAACAACTAAAAAAGCTGCCTTAAAATTATGCTCAATAAAGATTTGACAGGTATAGATAGACTGGTGATATGAATTTAGTACGTTTATCATAAAATCCATTTAGGCCACTTGGATGCTGTCAAGAAGTATTCCTTTTCTCAATCGCTTTTTTACTTCCCCTAGAGAAAGGGGGTTATTATCCTAATCAGGCTATCTTTATTAGTGGGTGGGATGTTAACCATTGAAAAGTCCTGCGTATACATACACAAGGCTCATCCTTTAGGCTGTGAAGCAGTATCTGGAAATAGAGCAGGCTTTTCTCTTGCCCCACAAGTATTCGGGAACAGGGAAGTTTATGGCTCTCGGGCTTGGGGGCTGGTAGTAAGAAAATTGGAACTGAGAGGAGAGTAGCAGCAGCATCATCAATTGTTACTGGGAACGGAGGATGTGCCAGCCCCTGTGCTCTGTGTATGTCATGTCACTTGCTCCTCCCAAGAACAGCAGGGCGATGCTATCACACGGTGGGTAATACATAAGCTCTGCAGCCAGACTGCTGTCTTTAAATCTCAACCCTGTCACTAACTGCAGTCCTGGACAAGGTACTTAATTTCTCTCTGCCTTGGTTTCCTTAAGTGAAAATAATACTTCCTATTATAAGCATGGTGTTCAAAATACAAAACATTTAGAAAGTGCCTTTACATGATAAGTGAATAATAAGTACTGCTTTAAAAAAAAAAAGAGAGAATGATACGGATGTTATTATCCTCCCTTTACAGATTAAGATACTAATGCATAAACGCCAAGCCCATTGTCCAAGGACATAAACGTAATAAACGGCAGAGCTGAGATTTGAATCCAAACCTTCTGGCCTCAGAATTAGTGCTCTTAATTCCTCTACCACACAGCCCCTCTCAGGCTTTCAGAATCACTGTGCTAGAATGTTACAAAGAATACCCATGTTCTACCTGCCTGAGAGGAGGCATGGTCAGACCAGATAACTTGTGAGGTTCCTTTCGAGCTTGAGGTTCTGTATGTCTTAGTACATTCAGGCTACTATGACAAAAACACCATACTCTGGGTGGCTTATAAACAACAGAAATTTATTTCTCATAGTTCTAGAGATTGGGAAGTCCAAGATTCAGGTGCTAGCACATTCAGTGTCTGGTGAGGGTCTGTTTGCTGGTTCGTAGACACCTTGCTGTGCCTTCACATGGTGGAAGGGGAGATGGAGCCCTGTGGAGCATCTTTTACAAGGACACTAATCCCATTCTTGAGGAATCTGCTCTCATGACTTAACATCCTTCCAAAGGCCCTGCCTCCTAATACCATAACTGTGGGGGTTAGGATTTCAACGTTTGAATTTGGAGGGGGGCACATTCAGTGCACGGTGCTGTGATTCTATTTATAGATGTTAAAACTTAAAAGCAGGTGAGGTAGTTAACAATCCAGGGCACAATAAACTAATGGCAAAGGTGGCCAGCTGGTCCTTCTGCTCTGCAGTCATGCTCTAGAACTTTGTATTACAACCACATTTTTCCAGGCCTCTATTATTGTGCTATAGAGTTTAAAAACATAATACTCCAAGGAGAAAATACAATGCTTTAGAGTCACACAAATGTAAATTTGAATCATCGCTGTACCACTTCTTTGCTGCAAAACCTTGGGCAAGTTGTTCAACTTCCTACCAGGTCAACCTCTATCAGATTCCTGAACCTATTAACCTCCTGGGGGGTGTCTCTTCCCCACAGCTAAGGGCTCCTACTAACAACTCTGTGCACGATTCTGCCACCATGCCGCTTCCCCCCATGCAAGAACTGATTGGTTCAGATGTCTCCTGACCCAAACTGAGCCAACCATGATTTCTTCCCTAGCAAATGCGACTAAAAAATTCTAGACCTTGCTGGTTCCTTGAGCAGAAATGAAACTCATGAATTGTGATTGGTGACTTTCTGTCTTGTGGTCTGGGGGATCAGAAAATACCAATGTGTACCAGAGGAAAGAAGAAACAAGGCTGAAGCACAAAGGAGCAGAGATCAGAGTCGGAAAAAGAAAGTTCTCCTCATAGTCTCTGACTATTCCAGAAGCCTAAATTCATTTTTATATTTGGGTTTCATGCAAAACTCCCCTTTTGCTAGAGTTTATGCTAGTGGAGTTTCTGCTATTTACAACCAAGGTCTGGGACAATCCAAAGAAAGTAATACTATATCCCTTATAGGATCATACTGAAATGAAATGAGGTACCACACATAGAGTGCCTCACCCAGTGACTAGCACATAGAAATAACCCTTACATAAATAGTAGCTGCTATCCTTCATCACATCATGTTTATTTGTCATAATCACTATCATACTATTCCAAATCATCCATCATATGTATATTTTCTTTCATGTATGTAATACACATTTGTGATCACATACTGTGAGCCAGCACTGTGCTTAGAATGGGCAATGTGGTGAATAAGATGTAGTATTTACCATCAACAAGAGCAACTGAGAAGGGGAGAAAGACATTCAACCAGTAATTACAATCAAATAGTAAATTCAGTAGAACAGCTGGTTTACTGAAGACAGTGGACCATCGGACTGGGAACATTGAGAATGAACAGCTTCAGAGAGTCGGTAACATTGAGCTGATTTTACAAGTTAGAAACTGAGCCACAAGGAAGACTTTCCAGTCAAGAAACAACAACAAAAAGACAGTGCAGAGGCATGTTGGGATGAAATTCCCTGGAAGGTCTGAGGAACTGCAGGTGATGGCGGATAACTGCAGTTGCAATTAATTAGATGGAGGATTAATTAATTATTAATAATTAATAGATCCCCATCTAATTATTTAATTAGAAAGAGTGGCAGATGAGATTGGAGAAGTGAGCAAGGTCCAGACCAGAGAGGTCATAATAAAGAATGTGTATTCTAGTGTCCTTAGTACTATAGGCTGACTATAGTTGATAATTTATTCTATATTTTCAAATAACTGGAAGAGAGAATTTTGGATGTTCTCAATACAAAGAAACAATAAATGTTTGAGGTAATGGATATGCTAATTACCCTGATTTGATCATTATACATTATAAACAAATATTGATATATCACACCATATCCCACAAATATGTACAATTATGTGTCGATTAAAAATAAAAAATTTTAAAAGAAGATGTATATAATTCTAAGGAGGTAATGCTTACGGCAGTAAACTCTTCCATGTATGAAACACTATTCTAAACATCTGGTAAGTCATTTTATCTTCACATAACAGAACATAGTGGTCTTACCCATGAAGAAATATGTCACAGGAACGCTTGCCTGAAATAACATCATACGAAGTACAAGCCAGGCTTTGGATCCTGTTAAGGGTTGAATTGTGTGCCCCTCAAATTCATATGTTGACATCCGAACTCTAACCCCCAGTATCTCACGATGTGACCTTATTCATAAATAGGGTGGTTGCAGAGATAATTCGTTAAGATGAGTTCACACTGGAGTAGGGTGGGCCCCTAATACAATATTACTTGTGTCCGTAGAAAAAGAAGAAATTTGGACACACACACACACACACAGGGAGAACACCATGTGAACACAAAGACTGAAATCTACGAGCCAAGCAATGCCAAAGATCACCAGCAGACCCTGAAGCTAGGGGAAAGACATGGAACAGACGCTCACTCACCACTCTCTGAGGGAACCAGCCCTGACAATGCCTTGACCTCAGACTTCTAGTCTGCAGGACTGTGAGACAATAACTTGCTGTTATTTAATCCCTCCATTTTGTGGTACTTTGTTATGGCAGCCCTAGAAAACTATCACAGGGCCCGAAGTCGGTCCATATAATCAGTATGCTACACGGTCATGTTTTTCCAGAGCCAGGAGAGCATTTTAAGGAGTAAAGAAACTTGATCACATTTGCATTCTGGTCTATAATAAAATCAGCCTGCTCTTGCCTGTCTGTTCACCGAAACACCCCCGTTAGTCATGAAGATCGGTGGCTTGGGTCTTATCTGTCTCTTGGAGAAAAAAACAAGTGTAATACCCCCATATTCTTTGTAATACAACTCCATTTGACATCAGTATTTGCCTCTTATCTATTGGGACAGGAACTTCCCTGCAAAATGCCTCATTTTTATAGATCTATGATTAAACTGTTCAAAAGAGCAGTTCTTTATTGCTTCCTGTTTATAAACTCATTCTACTTTGACTTACATTGGCAAAAACAAAACATTGGTGACCATTTTCTTTCTCCTCCTTACTCTGCTTGACGGTAAATGTAAAATCATGAAGTTTTAGGAGGGGGCATGCTTTGGTCCCCTTATTACAGCTATTCATCTTTCTTTGGGAGGAAAAGAGAGAGCACCGACTCTATTGGATGGAGATGTTTCTGTGGAATCTTTCTCTGGTGACTCGTAATCTAAAGCTGTTGAATCCAAGGAAGGCAGTTTTAACCACAGTATTTAATCTTATAGAGGCATTTATTGCATAGCTTTTTGTTTTGCCTTGTTTAATATAAACCACTGGGGACACGTTTCCTGGTTATGTCATTTCATAAAGCAGAGTGTGAAGTAAAAAATCCCAGATAAGAAAAGGCCATACCTCCTTAAGAATTCTGTCACAGAATCCGCATTGTGTAGGGGACCTAGAGCCTCCAAACAACAGCAATAAAAACATTAACTTTAATAATAATTTATAATAACCACGGCTAACAGCCACAGAGGAAGTGTGGGGTATGGCTATAAAGGCTACTTCTGCAGTCAGACACACCTGGATTTTTTTATTGCAGTTCCGACTCTTCCTAGCTACATTCCCTTGAGCAAGTTATTTATCTTCTATAAGCCTCAAGTTCCTCATCTCTAATATGGGGATATTAATGGTCCTTATTTCATAAGGTTGTTATGAAGATTAAATGGGATGGTGAATGAAAAGCTCTTAGCTCAGTGTCTGGCACATAATAAATATTCACTAAATGTTAGCTGCTATTATTATAAATAAGAATATAATTTATTGTATGCCTATTACATATCAGGGGCCTCCAGGTACACTATCTCTAATCCTGATAACAATCTTACAGGGTAATTATTGCTGTCTCCACCTTACAGATAAAAGAGATAAATTACTTGTTCAAGGTCACTTGCCTAGGAAGTAGCAAAGCAGAGGTTTCCCTGGATCTGAAAAAATATATCAAATTTCATCTGAATATCATCAAATTCATGGAAGAGCTGCCCAATAGAAAGCCTCCCTCCAACGCTATTATATTTCAAGGTGGCTTTTGTAAAACCCATAAAGTCATGATAAGGTCAAAGTATAATCCTTGGTAGAATAACTGATTTAATCAAAATCCATTTACTCCTTCAAGCTTTATCACAAAATTTACAGGGAAACTCAAAATGCCATCTAATCGATTAACCGTTCCCCATAAATAAACTTTAACATCCTTAAGTTTAAGAGTCTCTGCATTAGTCAGGATTCCTTGAGTAAAGATTAATGAAGCCCATCTCAAAACATCTTAAGCAAAAGGGAAAGTTATTACTCCTGTGTTTGAGAATTCTAAAAATCTAATTTCAGGCACAGCTGCATCCAGGTTCTTTGCTTTCCTCTCCTTCCCCACACTGGCTCTATTTTTAGCTCTGCTTTCCTGTCTTGGCTGGCTTCCCCCTCTTCTCTGAAACATTGCAATATATGTTGATATGGATATTTGCCAAAAGTCTCAACACTTTGCCCTCCTAGTCTAGTGACCCCAACAGAAAGAAGAACTTTAATTCCCACAACATCTGTATACAGTTGATCCTTGGACTACATGGGTTTGGAATGTGTGGGGCCACGTACATGCAGGTTTTCTTCAACCTCTTCTACCCCTGAGACAGCAAGACCAACCCCTGCTCCTCCTCCTCAGCCTACTCAGCCTGAGGATGGACACCTTCATGATGATCCACTTCCGCTTAATGAATAGTAAATATATTTTCTTTGCCTTGTGACTTTCTTGGTAACATTTCCTTTTCTCTAGCTTCCTTTATTGTAAGAATACTGCATATAATAAATCTAACATACAAAATACGTGTTAATCAACTGTTTATGTTATTAGTAAGGCTTTTGCTCAACAGTAGGCTAATAGTAGCTAAGCTTTGGGGGAGTGAAAAATTATACCTGGATTTTTGAATGTGCAGGGGGTCATCATCCCTAACCCCTTCAGAGACAACTGTATTGGTCATTGATAAGAACTCTGGACTATTTATCCCATACAGTATGATCAGTTCTGTGAAGAAGTGAGATGGAAGCAGCACTTTGATTGACAGCCCCCACAGAGACTCCTTAGAATGAGAAAAGAGGTTCCTGAAGAAAGAATGCTATCCACAGAAAGGAAGGGAAAGTGCAATAAGTATATAAAACTCCAATAAGTAACATGTTCACTAGAGGCTTTTTCAGAAAGAAATTTTAATGTTCAATTTTTGTTCTATTCTCCTCCATTCATTTAATCAAAAAAAAATTGTACAACACTTACTATAGACATTGTTCTGGGTATTTAGAAAATACAGAGAAGAAAAAGGAGAGTCCTTCAATAGCATTGCATTATTTTTTCCTACGGCTGCTGTAATAAATTACCACACATTTGATGGTTTACAACAAACACAAAGTTATTATCTTACAGATTTGAAAGCGGGATAACCAAAATCAGTCTCATTGGGCTAAAATCAAGGGGTCAGTAGGGCCAGTGCCTTCAGAGGCTGGAGAGGAGAATCAGTTTCCTTGCCTTTTCTAGCTTGTTCCTGGGCTCATGGCCCCTTCCTCAAATCACTGAACCCTCTTGCTTCCTTTGTCACATCTTCCTCTTCTGCAGTCAAATCTCCCTCTGCTTCCTTCTTTTAAGGACACTTGTGATTACATTTAGGGCTCACCTGAATAATCCAGATAATCTCTCCCTCTCAAGATCTCGAGATCCTTAATGACCTCTGCAAAGTCAGTCCTTTGCGATGGAAGGTAGCATGTACAGGTTATGGGGATTAGAACACAGACATCTTGGTGGGGCATTATTCAGCCTTCCACAAGCCTAGTCCAAGAAGGTATGACAGACAATCAAAGCAAATAAATAGACATACTCTCAGGCAAAGAAAGACATTATTTTCAAAAAGAGAAATTACAAATTATACATAGAATGAAGAAATCGCTTTCATCTTCTGAGATCTAGTTTGGCTTCTTGACAAATAATAGCAAACATTTATATTGCTTATCATATATCAGATATTGTTCTAAGCACCTTTCTTATATAACTCACTTATCTTCACAAAAAGTCACCCTCATTGTATAGAAGAGGAAACTAAGGCACAAAGATGTTAAATGAGTTGCCCAAGATCACATTGAACTAGCAGGGCTAGGGTTTGCACTCAGGGTGTCTGATTCCAAAGTGCATACTCTTGGCCATTTGAGATGGAACTTAAAAGTATGGATAAGCAGGCAAACACAGTCAGAAATGGAAGGGTAGTATAGACAGAAGAATAGAATGAACAAAGGCATAGAGGCAAAGAAATGAAAGGCAGGTTCAGGCCAGTGAGTAGTCTGGGTTGGGTAAAGCATAACAATCCTAGGAGAAGTAGTGAGAGATCAACCTAGAGATCTAGCTCAAGGTCAGAGCAAGGAAGACCTTGAAACCATGGACATCTCCCATAGCTGATGAGATCTTTCAGACAGTTGAGTACAGGGAGCTTGTATGAGCCTGACCTCAGGAAGACTGACCTGGCAGCAATGTGAATGCCAGGCTGGAAGAGTGAGAAGGGAGCTGCTACTCTCCTCGGCTCCCTTGGTACTTTGTACATCATAGAATGTTTCACCCACTAGAGAGTGAGCTTCTGGAGGGGAGCTGAGTGTGTCAGCCACCTCTGGCTGCAGGTGCCAGGAGATGCTACATTTAACTACAAAACAGTAGGCTGGAGGGCAGGAAGAGGGTGGGTGTCGATGCTGTTACTGCTGATGCAAATAATACTATCTTGGAGTCAACTTAAAATGCTTTTACCCACATTTGCTGA
This sequence comes from Indri indri, assembly GCA_004363605.1. Lineage (NCBI taxonomy): Eukaryota > Metazoa > Chordata > Mammalia > Primates > Indriidae > Indri > Indri indri. Next base: position 20,231 of record RJWJ010024079.1, read on the forward strand.
AGGTTTTCAACATAATAAAAAGTGTCTGGAAATTCAGGAAACACAGATCTATAGTCTCATCTTAGCTCTGCCACTTGCCTTTGTGAGATTTTGGGGTAATTTCTCAACACCCCAAGCCTTGTTTTCTTGCTCTTTAATAGAAATAAAATTATTTCATTGGTCATTGTTAACTTGCAAGGTAATAGTTATTCAGTTCAAATAAGCGATCTAACATGTGAATGGCACTCAACATTATTGTTATGATTACATAATATTCATACTTAATTTCGTCACCAGTTCACCGTTAGGTTGGTGTAACTATTTTGCCCCATTTTACAGACCAGAAAACAGAATCTCAGGGAGAAGAAGGGATTTATCCAAAGCCATACAGTAGAGAAGTCTGGATTTGAACCTACTGCGGTGGAATCCCAACTACGTGCAAATCTCACAAAGGGAAATGAAGCCCAAGGGAAAGGGCAGGACAAGTGTGAGCCAGATGAGCTTCTAGAAAGACGCCCGCAGATCTTTGAGGAAGCGGGAGGGCAGAGATTTGGAAGCAGCCAGTCTCTTCACCTGTCGCCAGCCACACCCTGGGCCCCGCGGAGGAGGGCGCGCCGCCTCCCGAGCTGCTTGAAAACTTGGTCCCGCCCGGCAACAGCCTTCTGCGTCCTTAGCGACCAGGGCGGGAGCAGCCTTGGCCCAGAGCGGCGCCCTGCGACTGACCCGATTCCTGGGGCCCGATCTCCACGCCCCACCCGCACCCTGGTCTCGTCTCGGCGCGCGCGGCGGCTTCCCGGGAGACAAGCACTGAGCGCGCGCCCCTGGGCTGCCAGGGTGGGAAACGCCGCCCCAGCGGTAAGGCCGTCCTCTCTGTTCTCTCCTGGAAGGGTCTCAGGGCTGAGGTGCAGCTGCTGGGCAGGGAGGAGACTGGACAATCACAAATTCTGGGCCTTGAACTTTCCAGACAGATTCAAAGAGGTTGCAGGTCCCGTTGGATGGGTGGCTGCCCACTTTAGCGCTGTCCACATGCAAAGAGAAGCTGAGGTCTTGGGAAGAATCCTGGTCTAGCTATCAGACTGGCGGACTGGAAACAGCTGTGCCCCTCATTCTCTTTGTGACCATGGTCAAACAACACACCCTCCCAGCCTGGGTTTTCCAATCTGGAAAGGAGCATTTTTACCTGTGGCCAGGTTTACTGAACTTCCGAGAGCTTCCTTTTGCCTGAGACCTGCTTAAACACCCAGTGCTTGTCTCATGCAAGATCTCAACTTCAGATTCATTGGATGGTTGCAGACACAGGTCAGTCGGTGATCACAAAAAGTCCTCTTCTGTGTATAGTCTTTCTTCAGCCGCATTATCTCATGGGATCCACCCCAAGTCCTGAGAGCAGAACTAGAATTACGCCGATTTCATAAGTGGGGAAACTGAGCATAAGTGCTGAATATGGATTCTCCAAGTATCCCACTAAAGCCCTAGTTTCCTGTCTGACCTCACAAGAATCCCATCTGATGTCTGGTAGTACAGGAAGGTAGAGTCACCTGACATCTCAGTAAGATGTGAGATGCTTAAGTGAGATTCCCAACTCTGCTCATTACTGGCTACGTGATGTTGAGTGAGTTACCTAGCTACATGACGTCTGTTCCCTCAACTGTAAAACAAGAATAATAATAGTAATTAAAGTATCTCACTCATGCCTTTATTAGGAATATTAAGTTAGATAATACAGGTAAAGCACCTCTTCCTGGTATTATTATTGCCGTTATTATTGACAAGCATGCTGCAGTTCCCTAGTGGAAAATCAAGAGGAATAATTTATTTATTTTTGCCCCCAAGGATCTGAAGGGATTTTAAGAAGGATCATGTCTACAGTTTGGAAGACTCCCCGTGGGTCAGATGCAATGCCTGAGATCATGGTGAAAATCATTGGAAGTAAACACTTTCGATACCTTGTGGAAAAGCCAAAGAAGTAAGACTACATTTTGAAAAATATCTGTGTTGCTTGGATAATAATGAAGTTTCATTGTTTTTTTTTTAAACCCAGAAATTTAAATTTAAAAATGCCATCCATGGAAAATTAAGTCATTAAGATCTAACAGTGGAAGTACAATAGCGTTGATAACTTCCATGCACACTGTTTTCCTGATATTTTTCATCTTTATAATTCCCCATAATCCTTAATTACTCAGGCTGATTTTCCACATAGATGGGAAATGTGAGCATTGCAACATTTATAAACATTAATGGAGTGTTGCTGCTTTTCCTCATTCGGTTTATAATCTACCACATGTAGTAATTTTTTTTCGGTGGGGGGGGTGGAGAGGTTTGTTAGTCAATTTGTTGTGAATTAAAGGAGTGGGATTAATAACAAATCATAAATTATAAGATTTTCACTTACTCTTGTTTGCATTTGATACTCCTATAATCAGGGGCTTCTCAGAGCATAGCTAAGATGTCTTTCCTCCCTTCCAAACCCATCACAGTCACATTTGAGAGAGGACACTCACGTATCTCGAAAATTCACTAGATGTTTGGTACAGAAGGGTATGACTGGCTCTTTTTTACAGAGTAAGTGGCTCACGGAATAAAAGAAAAGAAGATACTAGACCTGCCTTTCTTATAGTAGGCATTTCGTAAATAGTATCCTTCCTCTTCTAAAATTATTTCCTTAGCTCGCTCTTCTATTTCAGAAACTCACAAACTGAACAAATAAGCAAACAAAAAAGACATGGCATCATTGAATATAGGTGCAAAAAGCGATGCTATCATCAGAATCACTGGGAGAGTCCTTAAAAGTAAAGATTTAGGATCCAATTGAAGATGTACTGAGTCAGAATCTCTGAATGCAGGTTGCCAGTACCACTGTTACGAAGTACAGGCTTTATAAACGATTTAGAAAGACAAATTGATTTTTTCTTCCCACCTTTATTATTGTTAGCCCAGAGAGGTTCCAAAGTGAGTGCTATAATCCGTTAGTGATGTCTGCCATGGCACAGGAAGTGAGCTTTGCAGCACATGATTAATACGTCTGGGATCCCTACAGAGCTGAGAGATGTGAGTTTGAAGCCTAGCTCTGTTTCTTCCTTGCCTTTTAACATTGGGAAAGTGAATTAACATCTCTGGCCTCAAAATCTACATCTATAAAGTAGAAATAAAACAACACCTGTTTAGTAGTAGAGTTGTGAGGATTAAATGAGAACAAGTATGAAAAGCACCTTTTCCAGTGTCTGCCACACTAACATGTTTAATAAATGGTTCTGCTATTACTTTTGAAGCATGTCTTTCCATGGATAGAAAACATTTAATGGAAAATCAAATTCCTTTCTATGAAATGCTTGCCATCTCTTTTATATGCTATACCTAGGAGGCAGGTTGTCTCTATTTTGTAGATGAGGAAACTAAGACACTGTGATAAGATAGTTGATTACTCTAAGATCTGTGGAATCCCTGTCACTATCAAATAAAGTTAATAGAATTGGTTTGGACACCTGACTCAGATCTCCTTCTACCTGGAAGACTACATTACTGCTAACTCCATCCCCTCCTTTGGTTGTTTGGTTAACCTCATTCTCTCCCAAACCTCTTGCTTTTTCTGGGAGTATGAAATTTAATACGTTTTTAAAAGGAAAGTGGGAGAGGAGTCCTTGTCATTTTAAAATAGGAAACAATTCCTTCATCTTATAAAAAGGCACCTTTCCCTCTCCTTCTTTCAAAAAAACTTGAGAAACCAGGAAATAAAAGATTACATTAAATCAGTTAAATTAATAAAAAACACAGTTCTTTCTTTCCTATGACACTATAAAAATCAGCATTTTTAGTATTAAGACAGGTAGTTTGTGTTTCTGATAGACTTCATGCTATTGCTGGGATGAGATAGAACAATTAACATGCTTTACTAAAATATTTTTGTATGGCTTAAAAATAAATAATTCTCAAGAGGCTTCTTGTTACTCAGGTAAGAAAAGCCCTACCATTCTCATGTCATGCATAGCCTGGAATCTGTGTCCCCTAAAGTGATTATACCCATAATTCAGGGCCTCAAGAGAGTGTTTGTTTCCTTTGAGTTGAATCAGTTGAACCCATTAGTAAGGATCCATATAAGAAGTACAAATAAATGCCAAAAAAGAGTCATCTCCAAAAGGAAAATCTTAATTAAAAGAAACTCATGAATTACTAATAGATGGAAAAACAGAAATCTTCCATTATATCCCCATTTAGCTCAGATTTCCTATGAAACATGTGTTGAAAATGTCTTAGTATGTCAAATCTGAAAGTGATTTTTAACATATAGACTTGCTAGGGCTGTTGTGATAATCTACCACAACCTGGGTGGCTTAGAACAAAAGTTTATTGTCTCACAGTTCTGGAGGCTAGAGGTTCAAGTTCAAGGTATCCACAGAGCTGTGATCCCTCTGAAGGTGCTAGGAAAAAATCTATCTGTCTCAGGCTTCTCCCCTTGCTTCTGGTAGTTCCTTGGTTTGTGGACAATTGTCCACGGATGAAAGGAAAATAATACCTATTTAGTATCACAGTTTTCATAAAGAAGATCAAAGAATGAAACAAGTGTCACCTGGTTTGTGCTATCATCATTTTCCTCCTAGATCACTATGACAGCCTTCTAATCCAGCAGTCTGTTTCTAATCTAGCTCTCTTATCTGCTTTCTAAAGTCTTGTTCCTCAATGTGTAGTCCATGGACCAGCATCAATCTCACCTGGGACTTCATTAGAAACAGAACCTCAGCCCCCTCTCCTGATGTACTGAGTCAGAGTCTGATTTTAAGGCAGATTCCCAGATGACTCTTATGCACATTCCAGTTTGAGAAGCCCCATTCTCAAGTGTGGCCAGCATGATCTTTCTAAAGTGTAAATCTGATCCTGTGCTGCCACCACCAGCCCCAGATTTGCCTGCCTCATTTGGGGGCTCCTGTAACACTCTTAGGAATTATTATATGCTGACAACTTCCTATGCATTTC